>WEKY01010823.1:23176-65223 GCA_013390045.1 Picathartes gymnocephalus
GGGAAGCGCCGGGAAGCGCCGGGAGGTGAGTGCGGGACCGGTCCGGCCCGGGGCCGTGCCTGTGCCCCGCCTGTGCCCCCCGTGGTGCTTTGTCATGGAGCCGCGGTCTCTGCCCGTGACCTCCCCCGGGGCGCTGGGGCCGGGCTGGAACGCGAGGGCTCCGCGCGGGGGGAGCGGCTCCAAGGGCGCGTGTGGCCCGGGAAACGGACGGAGCTCTGGGGCGCCAGCATCGCTGGTGGCGGTGGGCGTTGACAGGGAAACAGTGAGGATCCCTGGATTCACGGCTAGAATTGCCCATTGCGATTTGCCCCAGGAAGCAGCGAAATGAAGTCAGCACCGTACGGGTGTTTTCTGCTTTTGGCGTGAATCGCAGAACAAAGCGATGTTAGAGCAGAAGTCCAGAGAATCCTGACAGGGGAGGTCTCGCACCAAACTGCGTGCGTGTGCTGCGTTTCTTAATCACAGCATCTTTGCTCTGTTATTTAATCACAAGCCTTAACTTAGTCTGTTTTATTATCTGAAGGAATGCTTTTAAATTTATGCTTTTCTTCTATTTGTGAGCTGAGGTCAAAACTACTCTTGCTGTTCCCACACAGACTTCGGTGTACAGAGCATGTATGGACTGCTCCCTCCACCCCTAAAGACATGAAACACCTATTTATGGCTTAGCCCTCTTAAACCGTTTTAGCGAAAGGTTTTAGGGATGATGAGGCCTTTGGCACTGTTGAGATTTAGTAGATGCACAGTGTGGCAAACAAGGATTCTTAGTAACACTTTCAGAAGTAATACAAAGGCCAAAGGGAAGGTTTAATGCAATGGCTATAGGAGCTCTGTCTCCCCACCTCAACCCTTAAAAGTTTTTGCTTTCATCTCCTTCAATATTTTCTTATACTGAAATTACTACAAATCAAGGGTCTGTACAGAGTATTTAAAACAATGTGGAAGCATGTCTCTTATCCTAATATTTTCTCTTCACTTCTCAGCTTACCAGAGAGGATCAAGATGAGTCTACGGAAGCAAACCCCCAGTGACTTCCTAAAACAAATCATCGGAAGGCCAGTTGTTGTAAAATTAAATTCTGGAGTTGATTATCGAGGTAAGTTCTCCATCTGTCTCTCACAGTGAGTAAAGTAATTCATTGGGGAAGCTGGAATAGATGCATTGGTTTTGAAAAGAAAAACAGCGTCATCCAGAATCATGGAGTATGAGAATAGAGATCTCAGAATGGTGACAGCAAAAATAGAAAATCAGCTCTGGAGAAAGTTACAAAAAAGGTGGGTGACAGTGGATTTAGAGAATAAAATTACTGATCTAAATCATTAGTGTCCTTGGTCTCAGGTGCTTAAACTGGATGATTCTGAGTTTCTAAACCGACACTTGGAAAGATTGTCTGGAATTACAACTCCTGAAATGGCCAGAAGCACCCCTTGTTGGAACTAGACTTTCCTGTACTTTTCTGTTCTTTTTTATTTCCCAATAAAGATCTTGGTCCAGAAAAGCTTCAGAGTAAACCATGCTGTCAGTTATAATAAAATTTTTACACGAGGGATGAAAGCATTACTGACTTTCTTGGTTAAACAACTGCCTAGACCTGTGTTGGATCAAGACTCACAGAGATACAGGAGAAAGTTTAGTGTAGCTTTTGCCAACTTCATTTTAACACAGCCCATCAGTTTTATTCCTGATTTATTCAGTCTACCAGTATACCTTCATGTATGTAGGGACTATAGAAGTTTTTAACCAGTAAACTAAACTTCTCTGTGCAGTGAAATGTCCTGGTCCTGCTCCCATTAAGATAACAGTATCAACCTGTCCAATTTTTGAGTAATATCCAAACTTAACTAAAACTAATAATGTATATTTTGTTCTGCACAATGCAGAGATTTTATTCTGTAATGACTTAAACATTATGGTTTTGCAACAGATCATTGCTCCAGAGAGGTTTACTTCAAGTGCTTTAGCTTGGCACTTGTGAGAGCAGACTTGTTTGTGCTGTGACAGTTTTAAATTATTACTGTTCACTGACACAGCAAGCAGTGCCTTCTTATCCCTTCCTGTTTCTCTTCAGTATTGCTCAGCTGACAAAATTCACAGTCCCTCATTTCTTTGAGAACCACATTGTCTGAGCACTTCAAGTGGGTTTGGGGGCTTAAAATGTTCTCTGCCTCTCTGTAAATTCTTTAGTGCAGGAGAATGTAGAGAGAACTCATTAAAGTCAAATAAAGTAAGTCCTCATGTACCTGAGGGTACACGCAAGGCAGGTTCAAATCAGATTTGGATTTTGCTGCACTTCCTATTTTCTTTGAGATCATTGCTACCTTTCCCTTGGTAAGATCCATCTGTAAATGCTGTAGATGAACTACTCAACTTTCCCTTCAGCAAAGCTAGTTTAATGTGCCTACAGTCAGGCACCACATTAATTGAACAAGAGTTCCTTGAACACCCTTATTTGTCACTGGATTTTCCCCCTGCTTCCCTTCCTTATTGCCCTGCACACTCCTTTGATCTTGTGACAGAAAATCTTTGTAGTGTTTTCATTTGTAAAAGATGTGCTTAGTTTGTTTTCTGTAGAAATGTGACCACCATTTGTAAAAGCCAAACATTTACAAAACAGCATCTCGGGCTGTTGTTGCAGATCTGTCCAGATTCTCCCCCAGGCTGTGTTGCTGATTTTTTTGTTGCCTCCACCCTCTGAGGCCCCACACGCACCAATGTGGCCTCATCCAAGTGTTGATGTGTAACTGTGAAATGTCTTGAATCATTGCCAAGTGCTGCAAATGTCCAAGACAGGAAGCCCTGGGAAATGATCAGGGATACATTAATGTATGGTTTCTGTGTGTAAATATGGATATGTACATTAAAACATCTCTAGATACAGATAAAACAGATAAATTGCTAGCCAGGATGGGCAGTGATAATATTTGATGCTGTTAGTAGTGTAAGAATAAACACAAAGAAAAGGGGGAAGAGAATGAAACAACCATGAATGCACTCTAGGAACAAAAGAGTTTGAAAACAATGCATTTATGGCCTACTGAGTGGTAGCCCAGGTAAATCCACATGATCCGATTTAAATTTTTGACAAACATATTTTTGTTTTCTGTTGTTGTGTGGATCCCTCAGGATTACTGGAGTGGAAAAGAATCCTGACTTTGGTTTGGATTTTTTTGTGCATTTAGTGGCACTTTGTGAGCAATTTTTCCTACGTCTGTGGAAACAGAGGAGAGAAAAACAGAAAGGAAAAGAATATTCTTTAAGCCATGACAAGTTGGCAGAAGTTGAATTCCTGATTATTAGCTGGCAGAGCCTATAGTAACACTTCTGAAAAATGAGAATGTTTCCTGAGTTTTCTCCCTCTTCCTAAGTACAGCCAATATACTATATTCCAAGTTTTACTACTAGGTAAATAGCTAGGTGTTTTTCAAACAGAGGAAAAAATTATTTAAGTAGTATTGTCTGTGCAAGGATGGAGTTAGGAAAACCCACGTGCAAGAGGAAGATTGAACAACTTGTAAAAAGCTGTATTAATTATATGCTACTAAAATGCATGTTTTCCTGATCCAGAAAATCATCTAATATTACAAATGACAGATTTTTTTCTTTAATTGCATTATCGAAACAGTGTAATTTTATTTTTGTGGGAAGATTTCAGTGGCCTTTGTTGAAAAATATGTAGAATTTTCTTGACATCAAAACAGAGACTTGCAGCCAGTGTTCTTCTAGCTCTGTAAGCATGAAGACATGTGTATGCTGTCCCGTATTAAAAGGGTTGTTTTTCAGCTATATCCTTCACAAGTTTTGCTGACAACCCAGTTTACATAGCTTTGTCCTTAGGTTATCCAGTTACACTTAGTGTCAGAGATGCTTTTTTGGTGTGTGCTTGAAACACAAGTGGGAAGGGACAACTTCAACTTTCAAAGTGGAAATTTTCCATATTTTGAAATAATGCCTTAACTTCCTTTTTTTACTCCCACAACTCTTACACTAACTGATAACATTGCCATCAGAGTGCCTGGGATTCCTCTCTCCCAGCTGAATTCTTCAAAGACATCTGCCCAAGCTTGGGTTTTTAGTTTGTTATAGAGAGTGGAATTTTTTTCCTGTACTATTCAAACACAATGCATTTTTGTTTATTTTAAAGTACATTCAAGCTGATTCTCTTTTAAACTGCCACTGTTTCCAGGTGTCCTGGCTTGCCTGGATGGGTATATGAACATAGCTCTGGAACAGACTGAAGAATATGTGAATGGACAGTTAAAGAACAAGTACGGGGATGCATTTATCCGAGGAAATAATGGTAATTCCTACTCCTTCTGTTATTGCACATTAGAAAATTGTGGTTTGATACTCTGAATTTGAGGGGTGGCTGAGGTGTAAGTAAGCTGCCTGTAAGCCTAAAACTAATATTCTTTCTTGGAAATCTTAACAGTATTTACTTTTTACAGTTTCACTTTCCAGGGTCTGTGCTTTTCTGCATTCCTGTGGTCCTTTTTGCCTCTGAACTTGAAGTTCATTTAGAGAAGTGTGCTCTTTTTTAGCCTTCGTTGGAGCTTATTTACTACTGTTTGACAGGCTTACTCTTTTGCACTTACTGCTTGCTTAGATGGCCTCTGCACCATAAAAGTTTGTGTTTTCTAGGCAAGCTACTGCATAAATTTATGCTACAGTGCAGATATTATCGTGACAAATATTTTCTGATAAAGCAGTTTTCCAGAACTGAATGAAAGCTGCTCCTTAGTCCTGGAGGCTCTTTTCATCCTTTGAGTAAGGATTTTACCACCAGCCAAAAAAAAAAAAAAAAAAAACACAATAAACAANCACCCGTGAGGAAAGTGTTTTCCCCCCAACAAAAAAAAAAAAAAAAAAAAAATCCGTCAGACTTTAATACTGAGCCTTTGAATATCCAAGTGCAGTAGGTGGATTTTGGTGCAATTCAAGGACAGTCCCAGGCTCCTGAAATGACTCCGCTATCAGGCTGTAATAGCAGGACATGCCAGGGAGAAGAGTATCTAAAAACGGAAAAGGTTCACAAGTTGGATGTAAAGAGACTTGTAGAGGAGGTAAATGAAGCAGAGTTTGACCAAGTTGCTTGGGAAGAAAATGGGGCTCAGCAAGCAGGTATGGAATAAAAAGACAGAAGGACAGAATCCCATGTTAGAAAAAGAGTCAAAGAGAATGTGGCACCAGTGTAAAAGAGCATTTTGGGTGGAGAAATAATCCTTGAAATGAGGCCATCCCTTGCTTTTTGCAAGGCATTTGGACTGTTATGCTAAGGACTGGAGTGACTTTACAGCTGGAGAATCAGTTAAGGAAATAATCTGTTATGAAAGTTAAAACAAATGGATGAGAGGCAGAAGGCTCAAGAACAGGCTGAACAGAGAACTGAAGACATGTGGCAGGTTTAGGAGCACAGCATCATTTTATGTTGTGAATGGACCTGTTCTGGGGATTTCATCAGCCAAGCAGGAGGAAGATGTCTGTTCCTTCATAACTAATCATTAGCTTTGCCTTAAGTGCTTAGGATTTCCAGCTTTTATTGAAAGACCACAGCATTAGTGTCTAACACCTGTAATTCTGCTGCTGAGGAACTCTCATGCTCCCCTCAGTAATACTGCAGGGCACTGCCTTTGTTCCTCCTCTGTTCGGCCTACATCTGCTGGAGCATAGTTGGGCTATGAATAAAATAAATACTGAACCAAAGTAATACATAATGTTTAGAGCTAATGGCATTTTCGAAACCTGGACTTAAAGGTTGCCTGGCTTTGTTCATGAATGGGATTTATTAGTGTCGATTTACAAGCCATGGAAATAAGATGTTTTAAATCAAAAGGCTTCTGCACGTTATTTACCAGGGCTGTCATGTGTGTGCCACTTTCTCTTTTTCACAGTGTTGTACATAAGCACCCAGAAGAGGAGGATGTGAAGATGCCAGAAGGAGGCTGGTTTTTTGTACTTGTGAACCTCTTCGAAGTGATGAGCCCTATTTGATTTGTAGTTCACAATCCCCAGGTGAAATACACAAGTGTTTAAGTATTTTTTTAAAATAAATGTAAACAAGTGTAAACTACCTGAATGCTTTTGTTTCAAAGCATTGCTTTGTTCCATTGTACAGAAAAAAAATTAAAAGAGAAGCATGTAATAGTGCCGCAAGACTAATTTGAAGCAACAGCTCATTTAATTATGCTAACAGTTACAAAAATACTGATTGGAAGGTAAGCAGGCATGCAGTAATTGCAAATCAGAGCCCTATATTGATGGCAAAACAGTAGTTTAACTGATGCTGGGAAGTGCTAATGGTTTGGTGACAATGACCTGTCCCTTTTGGAAAGCACAGGGCAGCTTTAAATGCCAGTCTAGTAAGAGTCATCGGGTAAAAAGTTCAACTGTCCAAAAAATCTTGAATTATGGATTGAATCAAGGAATGTAACAGTGACACTTCAACAGTTAGGGGTGGGGAAGGAATTGAATCAAATGGAAGAAAAGCCTTTAGGGTGAAAAGAAAGCTCTGTGCCAGCTGAGGAAGTCAGTCAGAGGTGAAGAGCTCTCAGTTGGTATGTCAGTACAGCCTAGTAGCTACTTCACCTCCTGCCTGTGTACCCCCCACCCATCGTCTGCTTGGGGTGACCTTTTTCTTGTGCTTCTCAACCAAACACAATGGACTTCTTCAGTAAAAAGCAACTTTAACTAATACCTAAAGCTACTCCTGAAAACACACTAGGAATCTGAAAGCTTTTTAAACATGCCATATGTGTCCTCTCCAGCCAGTTCCCTCTTTCTCCCATCCACTCCCCCCACAACCTGGTACCATCTCAACATTCTCTGTGTCTAGCGAGAAATGAGAACCAATGCATTAGAGTATAGGGGAGGGGGAACCCCTGAGCAGACAGCAGAAGGGAACTTGTCTGTATTTTGCAACAATGCTCCCACATAATCAAAGCAGAGTGAAAAAATCCAGCTCCATTTTACATGGATACTTATTCCGATTTATAAAGTGTATTTTCTCCTTTTACGTGCAGTCAGCCAAGAAAAAAACCCAAACCAACTCTGAACATTCAGATACTCCTTCACCTGAGTGTTCTGTACTTAACATCCACACACAGAATGTTTCTTGTTCTTCATGACAAAAGTTGTAAGTTAGGGTAATGTACCTCATGGTAAGGTTATTGAGCCAATTTTTTAAATCAGCTTTCTGAAGCCTTGCTTTATTCTTTGGACAGTTTATAATGCGTCCAGGAACAAAAATACTTCTAGTCGTGGATGGATTAACACAAGACAACCATGTGAATACAGCATTACCCCATTCTTCCCAAGTACCAGTAGCTCTGATGCAAGCAGGGAATTGTAACATTCCAATTACCAAAGGGAGAGAATGTGAACTGCAGATTTTTAAGTTTACTGGTTTTTAAGATGAAGAAATAATTCTAAATCATTTTGCAGTCAGTAGTTAACCTTTCCACATTAAGTGCTTCAGAAGCCATGACAGAACACACAAATAGAGTTGCTACTGTACAGTATACTTCAATAATTTATCATTTTCTGACAAGGGTTGAAAAAGGTCCAGGATATAAGACAGATCACCAACTTGCTCTTCTGTAAGTGACTTTTTTTTTAAAAAATAATGATATACCTCCAAGAGGGGCATGCAATTTTTAATTTTCCTTCATCTATATGTAACTGGCAGGTAACTGTCTGCTTTCAGTCCTGGAGACTGTCTCAATTTTGTTGTTTGTTTTTTTTTATTTTTATTTTAATGTAGGGTTAAATTTTTTCCCTTCTCCACCTTTTCCTCTACACACCTACCCAGGTATAGCAACACATTTTGCAGACTTTGATTTAATGTCAAGACTTTGCAGTAGCTTCTTAATTGCAATTTTGTTTCTACAGGTCTAGTTATAGAACATGTTTTAGTTGTAATCTGCTTACTCTGGTGGTCTAATCACATACTAAACTCTATATAAATACTACTGTGTAGTTTACACACCAAGGTTTTTTTTTAATGTATTTTAGGTCATGAAGTCACTATTACTATGTGAAGTAGACAGGAAGATTTGCATTGAAGATCAGCTGTTGTAATTAATCTTTAAATTTCAAAAGTAGCAAAAGAAATGAAGCATTTAATTCCCACAATCACTGACTTTCAGTTTATTTTTCAAGATTTTAGCCCCTTTAATTCGATTTTCATCCCATATGTTTAAATCAAGTAAACATTTAAGCCTGATTTCATTTAGGCAGTCCAGTGTTCAGATGTAGCCTGGTTGGATAAAAATATTCATATTGGAGCTATTCTACTTATACTTTAGATTTTAGTTTGACTTGCATGTATTGTGTAGGACAACATTACATTTGCATGTAAACCAACAGCTTTCAGATTTTTACCTGGAATGCTATCCAGAGTTGCATGGCATTATATATGTACATCAACATCAAATTAGAAAGGCATGTTTCACAAACTCTTGATGACCCAGCGTAATTTATAAGCTCTTTATCCCATTGGGAGATACAAGTACACTCTTATAAACACAATATATCTTGATACACAAAGGACAGCATGAGATACTAGTGCTCATATCCCCCATGTTACATCGTTTACCATATCCTGATGCTCTTGCCCCAATACCTGTGTATA
This sequence comes from Picathartes gymnocephalus, assembly GCA_013390045.1. Lineage (NCBI taxonomy): Eukaryota > Metazoa > Chordata > Aves > Passeriformes > Picathartidae > Picathartes > Picathartes gymnocephalus. The sequence goes on from WEKY01010823.1 coordinate 31,803, forward strand.
AAACAGTTTCACCTGGAGATCAAGCTCATTGAGATCAGAGCTGACAATGAAACATTAATGCCTTAACCTGTCCCCAGAATTAAGTAATCCAAAAGTAACAAGCAAAAATTAACTGAATTTCAAAGACTACAGCTGCCCTCATGTTGATAGTACTTCTATGCAATAAGATCACACCATGAAATTACGGCCATTAAACCACTACCCCACCCTCAGCTACACATTCAGACACAGACATTATGAAGAGCAGTAACTGCAAACTTGCTACATGCCCACATCCAGCACAAGTTTCTTGCACTTGAAAAGCCAAACTGAGCCACAGCTCCTTAAACAAAAGCCTGGCTGGGAGCAGCAGCACAGCACAGCTCATGGAAACTAGAGAAAGTCCAGAAGAAGAAGGCAAGTACTCACTGTGTAATGGAGCAGTCAAAGCCAGGTCACCACTAAAGCCTGCAGTGGCCTGGAGTTGCCCCTATATAAAGGGAGCAGAGCATGCTAGGAAGGTTTTGTTTTAAAGGTATATACCCCAATGACCACTCACTTTTAAAATTTGTTTGCACCTGCTTCCTAGTTCAAAAGGAATCTAATGCAAACATCATTCATTTGAGTTTTTCTATCTTTTTTGTGATGTTACAATGACAAAACAGCTACTGAGAGCCCTTCTGGGTATGAGTTGGCCATTAGTTTCTCAGGCTTTTTCACAGCTCTGAAAACCAGCTGTTCCCCACAGCTGTGTTGTTCCTGGGAGATAAGAAAGCATGAAAGTGTTTGCAAAGTGACAGTCTTGCAACGTGTGACTGATGATACCAGAGCAATGCCTGATCTTTAACATCCCAACTCACAGCCTTGGCCAGCTCCAGCCCTGTGTTGGTTTTGAAAACAAGCAGTCTGTGGAGTCAGCAGTTGCAAACTCTCGGATTCCTGTGCCAAACTGTTCTCCAAGGCCTGAAATCAGATGGGAGGGGGCATTTCCTGGGCTGATGTACTGACCCTGAGCGAGGGACCCTCAGCCACAGGATCCCTCTGCTGGGTCACCCTAAAGCAGCTCACAGGGAGCTCCCACTTGTCGCCGTGATCACACCACCTGCCTGGCCTTGCCTTCACCCAACAGAGCGGCAACAAGAGATCATCCTTTAGAACAGAGAGTTGGTTTTGTGTATGGAAATTATAAAATAGCTCAAGTGACAAAAAGGGAGAGCAGCTCTCCATGGATGGTTTGCATCTGGTCTGCGCAGTGCACTGTGGGGAAATCCATGTGGGCTCTGACTGATGGTACAGGAATGTGGGGAGCCCAGCATTTGAGGGTTCATTTTACCTGCAGTCTGTACGCCTCATCTTACTCAGTCTTATTAAAGCAGTCATTAAGCTATTTGTTGCTAGGCCTTACCCTCCCTCTCTTTCTCTCTCTCTCTCTCTCTATCTCTTCCCTCCCCCTAACCCCTCCTCTAGACCAGAACAGCTGCCCAGGTTGCAGCAGTTACCAAGTAAAATAAAGGGTTATTTTGGTTTGAATCTGTAAGGAAAAGAGGCTCACAGTGTATGTTGCATGCATGTGTATGTGCCAATTCATTCCCAGCAGTGACATCTTTGTCACTGTCATACTTCAGTAAGTGACAGAAGAACAGCAAGAATAGTCAACTGAATAAAAGAGGAAAGGACCTGCTAGTACTTTTGCCAACCCTCTGCCTAACTAATACTAGAAAAACATGCTGGTCTCCCCAAACGCAGGCACAGACATGCATAGGTCAACCCTGAGATGCCAGTTTGTAGAGATTGTTCTCTGTTATACCTGTGGAACAACCATAAGTTTTCAATCACTCATCTCACAGCTGAACACTGCTCTTGGTTTTAAAGATTACTTGAAATATTCTTAAATAAGGCACTGCCAGCTTTGCTGGTTTAATGATCAGTTCCTTGTGATCTGAACTCAACTGTTGCCACCTTCAAGCTCTCTACTTGATCAACCTACCCACTCTTCCCTAAGCCCCCTCAAACTTTGTTCACAGGACTCAGGTGGCTGCCAGCTGACCAGTAGGGACTTCTAACTCATTAAAACCCTTATTATTTTGCAGCAGCAAAGTATTTCCCAACCTGTCAATGAAGCAACCAGCTTGCTCTGGAGTGCCAGCTCTGAGTTTCTTACATCCATGTCCGTATTACATACTAATCTCCTCTGCACCTGCTCCACATCTGCTGTCCTGTTGTGCCCCAGTAATGTGGAGATGTAGAAGCAAACTGCAAGAAGGATAGAGTTTCTGCACCAAAGAACATGCAATGTTATGGGGTTTATAATCCTTCTGTGCAGTTATCAGTGACATTTCAAATTATATGATTTATACTCTATCTTAATTATCAAGCCACTACAGAGCATGCACAGTTTTCTCGGTGCTATTTCAAATTCCCAACTGTGGTCTGTGTTTTTTTTTTTTCTTCTGGAAATCCACTAACAAATGCTGCTGGAAAAACAATAGGCAGGGTGTAAGTTGTCTTGTGTCCCATTCTCCTTGCCAGCTCTCTACTGACAAAGACATTTATGACAAGAAAAAGCAAACCTCTCTCCGGTTCCAGCAGTGCCACGTGGTCTGTCTGGGCCCCATGGTCAGAGCGATGCGCTGAGCCCGGCTGAGCTCAAGTGACTCCAGCAGGTCACAGCCCTGGCTGGAGGAGGCTGAGGCAATGCTGTCCTGGTGGGTGATGCAACCAAAGGCTCTGAGAGGGCTATATTTCTAACTGGAAACATCTGCTTGTCACTTGGCATTTGAATGAGCAGTTCGAAGCTGCTGGTAGGTGCTTGTGTCACGGTAATGACTGTGACAGGTTTTTCCACCTCTGAGAAGAAGATGGTTGTGACATTTGCTTTGACTGTGGCTTTGAAGCCACTGAGTTCCTGTGCTCGGGAGCAGGCAGTGAGGATGAATGCTGTGTAAGGCTGTATTTCAGATCAGCCCAGCAATTAACACAGTCCAGGCAGTGCCATCTGACCCATGCTGCTGAACCTGTGAACAGCAGCATGCCATGCCCTGCCCTGCCAGATGCTGCTGCAGCCTTGGAAGTGAGCAGAGAAAGTTCAGTGCTGCCCTGCATCCTCTGCTGTTACAGATGGGTTGGATTTGTTTGAGCCTCTTCTCCCCACAGCTTTGCATGGCGCTCCAGGGAACACTGAACACTGCTGTTTCAGGGTCTGCACTTGGCCACTTTTCCCTCTTTTCCAGGTGGGAGTCAGTGGAGAAATGGTCCTCACCGAAGCTGGCATAATGAAATCGTGTGCCCAGTCCATGCCAGCAGCTGGAGAAGACCATGCAATGCTGTAACGCGTTGCAAAGACCCACACCCACGTGGAATACTGCTGTCAGACCTGGCCATAGTGCCAGAATTGCTGCAACATGTTTGGTGTTTCTCCTGCAGATTGCCAGAGGTCTGGAGCTGCTGCTTCGTTGTAAGTAAGGGCTGCTTTATTTTAGGAGTAAGCTAGGAAGGAAAAACCATAAGAGATTAACTGGTTTCAGGAAAGGATTAGTCATCAATACAGCATAAAGGTATTCTCTTTTGTATATGAAGGATGGGCAATTACAAACTGGAGCAGAATTAAGAATGCAAACTTGTCCTCCCTCCCCCTGAACTGTGCTCTGCTTAGTTGAGAAAAGGAAAGAAAACTACAAGACATATTATATCTTGAAATTCAGTGATTTTAAGGCATCTTTCAAATACAGAGGAGAGCAGGCTGATGAGAGCCCAGTACCGCCAGTTTCCATACTTTCCAGCCAGTTAAACAGCTGAGAGCTGGGCTGTCAGCAGCAGAACCTCAGTGCCAGCCCAGCTTTTGTGTCTCTTCCAAAAAACAGGCTGTAGAGCAGGGCAGGCTGATGGGAACAGCACTAAGTGAAGCACTTGCAAGCTTCCCTCTGTTTTTGGGGGTGCCCTAGGCAGAGGTCACCAGCATGCCCCCTCTGGACAGACACACAATGGTCAGATCCCAAGCAGGATCACAGATAAGGCACCACTGGCAGAAATGAGCCACTGGCAGGGAGCAGGGTGAGCCTGGTGACAGTGGCCAGGGTCATCAGAGAGCCCTGATTACGTGAGCAGTCTGCAGTGACAAGGTGGATCCGAGGAGCTGAGAAGCCCAGGGACAGGATCAGCTCTGCCACCGCCTGTCACCACAGCTGCAGCAAAGCTCGGGCAAGGAGCAGGGCTGACAGCCTGGATGTGAATACAGCTCATGTGCCAGGGGACAGTCACACTTACCAGATGTTTGGTCCCCTGTGCCAGCTTTGGGGGATTTGTGGGGTGTTGATAGCTCCTTCTGGCAAGGCTGGCACATGGGAGGAACCTTCCCAGCCTTTGTAGGAAAATTCTGCCTTTACTGCCAAAATTAATCCCATGTAAGCATGAGAGACAGGGCACACTGCTCAGGGGTCATGGAGGGAGCTGATGTGGCTTGGCTTTGCTGTGCTTCAGCATGGAAGGGGGATGTGTGTGTAGAGATGGTAGCAGGGAAGAAAAAGTCCCATCATCCTGTGCCTCTGCAAAGGAGTTTCAGGGTGTCCCACACAAACCCCATGGTTTGTTGTGAGTCCCCCCCTCCCTTCCCCGCTAGTTGCTTTTGTTTTCATTTAAGAAACTCGGAGACTTAACACACACACACACAAACACACATACACACACACACACACACAAAAAAAAGGTAGGATGTGAAGAAAAAAACTAATATGATTAAAGCAGGATTTGGGCACTGGCAGAGAGCTGCCGTGGGTGGTGGGTATTAGCAGTAACAGCTGCTGCGCTTCCCATTAGAGGAGCAGGCGAGGAAGGTCCCTGAAAGGATGGGTCTCCGGCAGGCTGGCAGGGCAGTGGTGGCAGCGAGCCCAGCAGCGAACGTGTCCCAAGGTAAGCGCCGGCGGCACCGGCAGCCTGAGCCCGGGCAGCCCCGGGGAGCAGCGCTGCTCCCCGGCAGGGATGGGTACAGGAGGGCGGCTGGAGCTGGGATGGGAAATGGCACGGCCCGGGCAACTCCCAAGGGAAAGAGCTGCTGCTCCGGGCTCCTTCCATGAACTCCTGCGAGAAATCCTATCCTATCCTATCCTATCCTATCCTATCCTATCCTATCCTATCCTATCCTATCCTATCCTATCCTATCCTATCCTATCCTATCCTATCCTATCCTAAGGGAGGTTTAGGTGTGCCCAGAAGGGAGGCTGGCTCCATGAAGAGAAGGTATCCTGCCGCTGGTCCAGCAGGGCTGGGAGAGTTAGCAAAGGCTCCCGTGACTCCCACGAGCATCTTCTGGCACACAGCTGGTTAGAGTGGCAGGCTGCTTGGCTGTGAAAGGTTAAACTGCATCCATCTGCTTGCTGCTTTAGGCTGGGCATGAGCTGTTTCACATGCAGTGGTGCTTCATTAGTCGGCTGGCAAGTTTCAGAAATGCTTGAGAGGGAGGTGTGAGTTAGACCTCCTCAGCCTCTGTTGCCTCTGATTTATTTACATTTACTCATTGACTAAGTGTAATGACATCTATGGCAGGAAAGGCTGCATGTTGAAAAAAAGATGTTAGAAAGTGCTACATTAAAATCAGAAGCACCTGCCTTGCAATATCCATTACAATAAATGCTACACACTCATCCTTCACCTTCACTTTGAAAAGTACCTTTTGAAAAAGCAGAATGGCACAATACTCTGGTCAATCTGGAAATGTGTTTTGTGCTGTCACCGCAGGATGTGGCTCTGTGACAGCAAGCAGGGACAGGCTCTGCCTTGGGCAGCAGCCTCACATATGATGGGGCCTGCAGCAGCTCTGCAGGTCCACGAGGCAGATGTTTCCCCATTGAACAGGCTGTACATTTGGGCTGAGAGTGGTGCAGGGCGCTGAGTGTGGCTGTACAGAACCTGCTTCTCCTCCTAAAACCCACAAGACATTTTAGAGCAAATCTCTTCTGGCTGCTCCCTCCATAGGCAGCTTCACAAGAAATCCATCCTCTTGTGGGGGCGTCTTCCCTCTCCCAGCCTGAACAGTTTACATCAGAATGTAAATGCTGTGGATGCCCAAAGTGGCTCCAGGTGCCCTAGAGATCACTTATTCCCCTTTGTATAAAGCCAGTGGGGAGGAGATCAGCTAAATCAACGGCACCATTTAGGAAGCCACAGCTTCAAAGTGAACTTCATGTTGTTTCCAGCTGTAGGATGGAGGATGGTGGGAAAGCCCACACTGCCATTGTTGGCTGGGCCTGCATGACCCTGTGCTTGGTCTCCTACGCGGCTGCCTTCTCACAGGGCGCGAGCCTTTCCGCCTGCACCGACATGATGCCCAGGCACCTGAGGGTGCAGCTGCACAGCTCCAGCAACAACTACATCACTGTTCACACCAACATGTCCTTCTACTTCCCAGGAGACAAAGTGCCAGGTAAGGAACAGCTTCTCATTCCTGCATCTGAAAAATACATGATAACTAATCTCAAGCGATGGAATTAATCTCTGTGAGGTCTGGGAGGAGGGATAACTACTCTGAGTGAGCTACAACACCTCTCTTGTCATGAGGACATATTTACAGATGAATTCTGTTTGCAGCATGGGTACTTTGAGTGGGATTCATTCATCTCAACCATACCAGAGCTCATTACATGCAATGGCACATGAGAGGCACCTACAGTGGGTAAAGTCACCTTCCCCGCCCCTCTGTACCACTCGAAGGGGTCTGGGTAACTCACCTGACTCTTGGGCATAGTTGGCAGCATTCCCCATCCCTGGCATTGCTGCTCCTGAGGCAGATGTAGACAGATCTGAGAGGCACCACTCCCCAGCCTGGCCACTTGCCTGTTCATCCCTGTACAAAACAAAACCCCTCTGAGAGCAGAACATGAGCATTCACATACTTATAGATTGGTGTCCAAACCTCCTTCCTTAAAAATGGCTGCATGCTGTTTGATCCAATGTGGCTAACAGCTTATCATCAAAGAGGGATGTGAGGGGGAAGACTCAGGCAAATTCTATGTGCAACTAAACACTGCAAAACCAAAGGCAAAAGTCTGACCTTCTGTATTCAGCATGTCCAACACAGACTGTGAGGACAAAGACAGTAAGGTGTTTTCAGTAGTGTTGCCCAAGGTTTTTTCTGAGAACTCCATTGCAGGCAATTCACTCCATAAGAGCAAGACAAATCCCCTCGTGTCCCGTGTTTTGTCTTCCAGTGACAGTGAGAAGCACTCGGGATTACATGGGCTTTATGCTGCAAGCTCGCAAAGTTTCCAACAATGAAATCACTGGCACGTTCATCGTCCTGCCTCCTGGTTCCAAGCTGCTGACTTGTTTTGAAGATGGTGACACTGTCACCCACTCGGACAAGTCACTGAAGAGAAACCTGTCCTTTGTATGGAAAGCACCGGACCAACCTGTTGGAGACATCAAGTTTTTGTAAGGACATGCTGGTTCCTAATCAGAATTTGTGTCTTCTCAGTTACAGGCTGTCCAGAACACTGGTTTCTGTATCCCAAACCCAGTATAGCTAAATACTTACCAAATGCTGCAACAGTATCCCAACTGGTACCTAAATCACCATTAATATCTGCTGGGTAGTGCTACTTTTTATTTACACGGTCACTGTTTTCTCAGAATGGATACACTGGAAGATGACAGCTTAAGCATTGTAGGAAATAGAAATATTAAGGCGTAAAGAGAGAACTGTGACCATGTTGCCTGTCTTTGTAAATAATATAGCCCATAGGACTTCCCTGCCTATAGGATAATCTTGTATATCACTCCTTAAAAAAAAAAAAAAGGGTAGTTTTAAAAAAAGTTCAATGTAAACAGAATTATTCACAATAGAGAGTGAGCACTGTGACAACTTGACATCTCTGTTGTGCACCAAAGTTCCAAACTGTCCAAGTATTTTGGTTCTGATTTAGAATGAAATTAAACATATTCTGACTGCCTTAGAGGAAGCACAGTGGCTTTTCATTTCAAAAGAGATTAAATTGTTATATTTTGACTTTACAAAACCACTTAGAAACTCTTTGGCCAGATCGTTGGCTGCTTCCCAAAACCTACGTGTCCTGGTGAGTGCTGTGGCTTGAGCATCTCATTGTGATTGAAGAAAAATTCATTGAAACAGAAATAGTGCTGCTTGGAATTTCCAATTTTTTGCCATTGCTTTAGATCAGAAAATATTATTAAAGTTTAAAGAGATACTATTAAACTCACAAAAAACCCAAATAAACCCAAACAAATCCCAACAAGACCTAGTCCTAGCCACCCATTGTGATACTTTCTTCACGCTGTGGCTTTTGACCCTTCAAGCTGATATCTGATAGACTCTCCCTTTTCACCCTGTCACAGCATCTGGAAAAAACGCCTTGCTAGGCTTAAAAATGCCTTGTAAGTGTCATCTGGCACAGGAAAACCCAGGTTGGTTTCCCCTTAGATAATTCTCAGAAACAGCTGAGCAATCTGAGCTGAAATTTTCCTAAAACCTCCAGCTTAAATAAGACTCTCTGGGTAAAGTTAAAGGTTGGCCAACACAGTTTTGGCACCTGACAAAAAGCAGAGGATTAGGCAGACTCAAATATCAGAGGGCTGAGAAGAGAGACTTTTTCTTCCTCTTACCTATTCTGCTGTTTGTACAAGTTACACTGGCTTGTTTTAATTAGTAAATACCACTGTTGTTTCCCTGCCTACAAATTATAAACAGAACTAGCCCACGTTTTACAAATGTACTTCTATCAACATGATGAATGTAATAATGCTTTTTAAATTTTTTTTTTTTTAAGTTCCCACACATTTTTTGCCTGGTCCTAATTATTAATAGAGTGGTGATTCTTCACCCTGAATCTTTCTTATGGAACCTGGTACCTTTTATTTGTAATAGAAAGTGTACAACAGGCTAATCCTTCAAAGTACTTTTGCATTGGTTTTCTCTTCAGATTAAAGCAGTCTTTGTGATTAGCTAAACAGTCAGATGTTTTATTAATGCTATAGAGGCAGTAAATTCTTGCCTGATTATGTTTTAACAGCATCTCCATAGTCCAGTCATACTTCGTTTACTGGGCAAAGATCGAATCTGCTGTTGTGGCTCAGGGAGGGCAAAACAAGACTCTCGCTGACAAGAAGCCCGATGCTGTAGCCCCCACACCCCCACGGGGACCAGCTGACCCTCACCCAACAGGTATGGCAAGCAAAGCCACGGGTTTCTTACCAACACCCCCTGCAGAGTAGTTTTACAGCTTATTCTGGGCAACTGTCCAATGCAAGCGGCTCAAACAAGCTGGGGGGACCTGTTTAACTCCTGTGGCTGACAAGAAGATCAGTGATGGCCATGGTGAGCTCCTTGAAGTGAGGGTGTGGGTCAGCATTTGAGGTGATGGAGCCAGTTCCAAGGAGAGCACCAGAAAGTTAAACGGGGTTGCCAGATCTTATGATTTCAAAACAAATCTTAAAATACTTTACCTAAAATCACAGCTCTTGAAGAGAAGTGCAATTAGCAATGTTGACTAAACAGAGGAACACATTTTTCTCTAAATGTGACTATTGCCCTCCAGGGAATATATTTAGTTCTATTTATGCAGCCTTTGGTCAGTAAGATGCTCCAAGAATTTACTTATGCCCAAATCATTTGTATTTCTCAGCATTTTTGGCCTGGCACCAAGGCTGAGTTTTAATTATTTTACTTGACCATTACATAGGCAGCAAGCTTTGCTGCTTTAATTTCCATGTGGGTTCCGTCTTAAATAAGTGACATGAAAAGAAAAGAGTCACTGTTACCAACCTTCCTGGCAAACCTTGGCACCGAGTGGGATTTGAAATTAACAAACCGAAGACAATAGACTTCTGCTCCTCTCTCCCTGCTTTTTGTTTTGTCTCCCTGCTGGACAAGGTCCCACCTCTCCCGCAGCTGCCACTGGCTCCCTGCTGCCTGCCAGCCCCGCTGGCATCGTGGCAACACCAACACCAGAGCCAGGTTTTGGTGTGGAGTGGGACACTCGTCCCATTGCTGAGCCAAAGCAGCCATCCCAGACTTCGCGGGCTGTCCCCGGCAGGAGCATCCGGTCCAGAGGCCAGGGGCTGGAGCCATCCCTTCCCACCCAAGACATTGGAATGGTGGATGCCTTGCAAGGTTTCCTCTCCCAGGAGAACGCCTCCAGCTACAGTACCTTCAACAGGTAAAAACTAAATGGTGGGAAAAGCTGTTTCTCCAGTCCTTGTGGGGAAGGAAAATAGTATTAGTTTCCCTGCAGATGAACAAGAAAGATGTAGGAAGGTGTCTGTGTCTAGGGGGGAGGTGAGAGGGTGTTTACTTGCTGAGATTTTGAGAAATAATCTTTTGGATATTGCACATATCCAGTGTGACACAGACAGTGACAGGGAGAAAATCCAAAACTCCTAAGAACTCAACTGTGTTGCTCAGCACAGTGGGGGACTGGCCAGGTGGTGGAAAAATGTGATAAAACCTATCGACTGTTATAACATTTTTCTGAAAGTGCATACAAATATTCAGTGAAACAGTGAACTCAGCAGACCTATTTCTCCATCTGCAGGGAAAAGGGAAAAAAAAGATGCAAAGCAATTATGAAATTTAGGCTTGAGGATGTCTGTTCAAAAGTTTTGGAAAATTTGGGCTGCACGACTTTTCATGCAACATTTCATGCTATGGGTGAAAATGATGGGGATAGAAATAAATGATCAGGCATTATTAAAAATACAGCTTGTATGATCTGCATTGACTGCATGCATCCCAAAACTGCTGTAAAGAGCAGCACTTCTTGGTGGTGTGAGCTACAGGTGTCACTTGCTAACCCTGCCTTTCCTCTGTCCATATTCCAGAGCAGAAAGCATTGCCAGTGCTGCCACCCTACACTTGTGTTTGATGTGTACAGCTGACAGGAAGGTAAGCACCAGCAGTGGGGAGGATGCCTCCTCCAAGGACAGAGGTCTCAGAGGAGATGAGGGTAAAACCTCTCTACTGTGTCACAGCACCTAGCAGCCCATGTAGGTGTCATAAGCGGCTAAAACTACATTGAGACTCTTAAAAGTTCTAAATTTTTTTCCTTAACTGGAAATTGGGGTTTATATCTCTTTCTAGTTTTTGTTTGGTTGGTTGGGGTTTTTATGTTTTGGGTTTTTTTGGGGTTTTTTTTGGTTGCTTGGTTGGTTTTTTTTGGGGTTGGGTTTTTTTTTTTTTGAGCCCACTGCCTGGGTTTTTAAGAGGCTCACTGTAAAAACAATTGCTTTCCTGTATGTAGACATGACTACAGGCTGCTGGAAATGTGTGTGCTTAGAGATACAGGATACAGGGTTAATGGGGTAAGTCCACTACGCAGGTGATGGAGAGGAAAAACACAAGGAGAAGAAAGAACTAGATCTGTTTGCAGGATGCCAAAGGAGGAAGCAAATAATCTCACAGAAAATAAAAGAGAAAGGGGACATACAGCACAGAATGAGCCAGAAATATTTAGAAAGGAGCAGAGGACAGAGCACAAGTAAAGGAAAGGTGTACCATGAGCACCTGGCATAGCCATGGAGAGAACTGGAAAAATGGCAGTAGATGGAAATCAAAGGGAAGGAAGAATTACTGCACAAGGGAAGACCAGAAGAGCATAATGAAACAAAAATACTGAGAAATTAGGCAAGAATGGAAAGCAGAATGAAAAGAAAAAAGAAATGAGTTGAGATAGGGCAAGGACTTGCAAGGCAGTTCTATTTTCTATCCCAAAGTCCCAAATCCTGCAGTATATCCTTACAGTTAGGTGTTTGCATTTTGAGGACAAGTGACCCGTACACATGCAATCCTAACTTCTCCAGCCAGCTCCTTTACAGTTTGCAGTTCAGCCACTGAAAGTCTTCTCTTTACTACAGTGTTTTAATAGCACCTTCAGAAACCATCCCTTCCACAAAGGATGCTCTGACCCTCCACTTTTTTGCTTCACAGCTTGCCAGGGCTCCTACCTCAGCTTTGTGCTCCTGTCACACTGTCTTCCCAGGAAGCTTTAGAAATCACTAATGATGGTAGAGGGTGAGAGTTTCTCTGGAGTAATTAATGGATATGTGAAAAAGCCTGCTGGGCTGGACAGGCTGGAGAGGTGCCAGCTACTGAGGGCCAGATCCAAATCTCAGTGGAGCCAAATTAAAAACTCCAGTACATTTTGCAGGTTTTGGATGGGGGCTCAGGTGCATAGTGGGAATGGAAAAATTCACTGGGGGCTTCCTAAATTGCATGCTTGTTTCCCAGTTAGTCTTGGATGATACCTGCAGCACAGCCCAGGCTGCAGAACTGGCGTGGAGCAGCTGGCATTTTGTGACAGTTAAAATAAGGTCCATGGAACCAGACAGTCCCCAGAAACACGCCCAGGCAGGAACTGTCATTCCCACTAAAATGGGTGTGGTTAAGCAACACAGAGAGGCAGAAGATTTCAGACTGGCTGTGTAAACTGAGGAAGCAAGACAGGCTTTGGGGAGAGCTTATAGGTTGTATGTGAATGCCCCAAACCTGCTGGTGGCAAAGGCCATCCCAAGTCTCCCGTGTCCCTCCATTCCATAACCTCAGAAGGGCAATACCGAATCCCAGTCAGCCCATGTGGCCCTACACATGCAGCTTGGCTGGGAAGATCACACCTGTCCTTTCAGCATGACCCTGGTGCCACTCAAGGTGGGAATTGTTTATTAAGTGATTTTTTAATTTTTTTTTTTTTGGTGATAATGATGCCTGTGAAAAATACCACCACCACAACAGGAACTGCAGACCTTTAGTTAGACAAAGAAGGGATCTTCCTCTCCACCTGTGCCCTTCACCTGTGCCCCTCCAACCCACATTGCCTTTGCCCCTGGCACCAGCTTTAGTGCCTTGTTCTTCCCATGCGTTTCTGGTATGGATGGAGCAGGGTTGCATCCGCTTCATTTTCTAAAAGCCTATGAGTAAACAGGGAATTGAGAAGAGTTAATCTAAGGCCAGAAGGACACAAATGGGCATCAGAAACAGAGTTGAAGTGTTCCATGAGGTAGGTAGTGAGAACTTAATCAGCCCCCCTTTTCTCTTCCCTTACTGCACATTTTGGCATGTTTTTGCTTTCAAAGGGCAATACTGAGAGCGGGACCATCTTGAAAGCCTCCCTACGTGTGACAGCGTCTCCCTCTGCCCTGCACATACGCACTCACCTGGGTGACACTGCTGCAACCACAGCCTGGTTGGGTGATGCCAACACTGCCGGCAATTTGTCCTTGGCTTCAAGGCAAATGGCACCACAGGCAGAGGAGGCAGGCACCAGGGATGAGGAGGACAAGGATGAGCAGGAGGCAACTGGGAATACCCTGCCGTGGGTGACCAGACCAGTTCCCAAATCTGCTGTTCCTGGGAAAGGGGAAGGCCCTGGTAGAGGAACCCGACTCCTTGCAGCCCAACTGGGCATCCTCCTGGTCTGCACGGCCGCACTGGGCCTGGCGCTGGCAGCTGCCATGCGCTGTGTCTGTGCCCAGCATTGCCACAAGCGGGCAGAGGTGTCCTTCAGCGAGCCCGAGCCCGACGTCATCAGCATCACGGAGAACGGGGAGGTGATGCACTTCCGAAAGATCCGGGAGAACAGCTTCGTGCTGGTGCAAGCTGAGTACAACTGGGTCAGCCCTTCGAGCAGCGGGAAGAAGACAATGGTGGTTTAGTCCCTCTGTGTGCTGCTATATAGGCAAACAAACCCAAAGCAGCCACTTCAGACAGAGGTGTTACGCGAAAGTATCTAAACTACAGCTGCTGAGAAAATAGAAGTTGATAGATTGCTCAGTGTGTTACACTTACTGCAATTAATATTGTATATCTGCTCATTAGCTGTCACTGTGGCAATGACATGCACTTCCTCTGTTGCCTTAAGGGTGTAGCCAAAAATAGAAATTCTGCCTCTGCACTGTGGTACTGACTCCTGTTTAATCTCAGAAAAAAAGTTTCTAATGTTATATTTCTTTCTAGGAACTACCCATGATATAAACCCAACCATTCTCATTTAGGAGCTTACAGGTTTGACTCTGTGCACTTGGTATCCCTCAGATGAAAAATATTTGCCACAAGATTTCAAGTTTCAATTTGAAAATAAAAAGCAATAACTCATTAGTGGAGAACATTGATCCCAAGAACGCTGAATTGATCCATGGAGTGAAACACAGGATGGCAGACACCAGCTTTTGGGGGAGAAACATGCCTCCTCATCAGGTGCAAATGGAAGAAAATCTTTCCTGTCCATTTGCACCTGATGAGGAAGCTTGTTGAAGCCTGACAGCCAACATTTATTTAGTCTTTTACTTTGAGTGCAGAAACACAGACTGAGACCTTCCCAGGTCACTTTGGAGATGCCCTGCAAAGGCTGCATGGGAAGTTAACAGCATCCTTGTGTTCTGAGTTTGTGCAAACTTCTTTCTGACTGTGTAGTTTTCTGCAGGAGGCTCCTAAAGCAACCCTTGGAAAACAGCATGATTGTGGACACCTCCTAAGAAGGAGAGGTGACAACAGCAAGGGTAAGTTTTATTTTACTGCAGCTTTAAAAGAGCCAGAAATAGACCTGATAATGATCCTCTTGAGATGTACATTTTAGAGCCTTTCAGAGAGCAGGAATTGACCCTTCTGGTGTCCTTTTCTAGGGTGGATCAGCTCAGAGCTGATCACTCCCAAGCTGTGTCGTGGGGGACAAACTAACAGTTTGGTGCTGCAGCCCAATTCACAGCCCACAGCAATCCCCCTGAATCAAGCAGATAATGATGGGACTCTGATGGTTCACCCAGCCTTCCTGCTGACAATTTCTCCTCTGTCAGGCAGGCCCTGTGGCCATCTCCAACTAGTTGCCCATCTCCATGCTGGATAGTCAAAGCCCTGCTCTCAAATCCTCCCTTACCTCACCACGGACTTCAGAAGACACAGGTGGGACCACGAGTCCTCCTGCTCCAGCATGATGCTCAGAGTGCAGCATTTGCTAATAGTGCCTTCCATTAGCATTCAGAAAGAGCTGGTTTCTGACCATACAGCTGCACTGTGATCAGTGACATTTGTGCTGCACACATGGACAAATTTTTATCAACTTCACTTCTAGGCCCAGAGAGCCCTGGGCAAAATAAATGAGTAAGACAAGAAGTGTACTCACAAATGGAGCTTGCAGAGATGAGCTTGATGCTCTTAACCATGGCACTTTGAAGAGAAAAGCAACTGCACTGTATCCCTTTGCTGCAGAAAAAACAAGGGTAGTGCTGTAATTGAAAGACAAAGTTTGTTTCAGGACTCAGAAGGATGCCAGGTGAATGGTTTTATATTCACTAATTGAGCTTATGCCCTACCTACTAGTAAGTCTCCAGGTTTTTAAGCACACATCTAGACACAATGGCATTCCTCTCCTGTGTCATGTGCCTTAGAAAGAAATCATGTTTCTGTAACCCAGTGTAGCTGAACTGTGTAGTGACTAAAACAGACTGCATTCAAGTCATTGTTAATGCAGCCAAAAAAAAAATCCTAATTAACTGAGAAAATAGGTCAACAAACTCTTAAATATTTAAAGAACTATCACATATTATTTTAAAAAGTTTCTTATGATGGCATAGCTGTTTATGAATAAATTACAAATACCTATGGCCTCTTTTACTGTCTCTCTAGGTTTAATGCTACTAGACTGCTATAGCTATAAAACCAGAACGCTCCTCTCCTCAGCTCTTTCCCCACAACCCAGCACTGCTTCTCTCTAGGCTGGCTAGAGCAAGGGAAGGCCCCATGGAGGTGTTTGATTGGGAGAGTGGCACTTCAAGCCCATTCTGCCTTCTGCCAAACTCTGCCTTCTGCTAAATTGATGTGCTCCAATATTATTATTAGTAAGACCAGTAATGGTGAGCTCTGAGGGATATAGCTCCTCTAAATTAGTAATGAGTTTTGCTACTTTGCGGTTCTCTTGGCTGAGACCTAAAGTGCCTGTGTTTTTTTCTTGATTTGCAAATTGATGTTCCGTTTGTTGCAGCTGCCATAACAGGAGGAATGGAGGTCTTGTCTCTTCTTAAGGCTGTTAAAAACATGAGCACTGGTTAATTTATTAGAAAGCAAACCATTCAAACATCCCCATTCTTAACTGACTTGCCTTATATGGAGATTAGTCTGTGCTGATGCCTGGAACAGATTTCTGAAAAAAAAAGACAGAATTAGGAAAACAAAGGCACAAACCATTCTAATATTTACTGGAGAGACAAGTGAAAGACTTGCCTTGTTTCCCTTTGTAGGTGCATGACTGGGCTGGTCACAGATGTTCTGCTGGAACTGGGGATCTCAGTTCCTCTAGAGCAGCTCAGCCTGCAGTTACCTGTGGCCCACATCAGGCTGTCATCCCTCAATAAAGTGACATGGTTTGGGGTCAGAAGTACTGAAAGCACCTAATGCACACCTATCCTCAGCCTATCTCCCTACAAGCCAAACAGGCATAAAACACAGTTTCGGCAGTAAAAATGTCTATGGCTATAAAAATAAGCAATATTTCTATGTTTTTTTTCTTGAGTTAGCTATCGTAACTCAAGAAAAAAAAAAACAGAAATAACAAAATAACATGGAGAGGTTGCACTAAGACAGTTGATCCAAAGCTTGGACATCACAGGCATTTCCTGCATCAGTTGAATTGTCACTAATAAGCAAAAAAACCAAAAAGCCAGACGTACCCATTTGGCAAGTTCCAAAAAGGGTGACAAGACTCACAGGAGAAGCCCCAGGGCCCGGTGGGCCCAGCAATCACAGTCAGCAGGGATGTGTGAGCTCAGGCTCTCCCAGACCAGTGTGGGATGCAGACTGAGGCATTTCAGAGATCTGGCTGGCTGGTTGGGCCAGCCCTTTTGGTACCGTTTCTGCAACTACTCAGGACCATATAAACCAAGGAAGGCAAAGCAGCAAGGTCAGGAACCTGGGGAGTAAAACATTCAGCAGATACATGTGTTATTTACTCACTCAGATTTAAATAATAACAACAAATGCCTATAAAAAAGAAAAGAAGATGCTCTAACGATTCCTGCAAGATTCAGCTCCAAAAAGACAGCTGCTTAGCAGCAAAAACAAATGACAAAGTAGCAGCCTGACCTGCAAAGCTGGTGAACAGTAGAACAGACCCAGCACTCCTCCTGGTAAGCTGGACCCTTTCACTGCCCTTGCCAGGCTCTTAAGGCTCATTGTGTCTGGACAGCTCTGCAGGGCTCCGTTCCTTCCTTTGCCTTCCCTTCTCTCTCCTGCCAGCTCGTCCAAGGCTTTGAGAGGGCAGAGAAGGACTTGGGGAGTCACAACTTCCCCTGGACCAGGAGCTGCTCAGAGATCTCTCGCAGCCCCTTCCTGCCACCGAAATGCCTCGCCTTCACAGGGCTTGTCTCGGCAGCCCTCTTTCCTCATTAGTGTGCGTGTGACTCAATAAAACATTTTGCTACATGATGTATGAAGGACCGTGTCTCAACCCACATTTTACTGTATATTTAAGTGCATGTTTTGCTGATTTACTACTGTTCTAGAGAACGTCTCCCTCCCCGAGCAGGGCAGACCCGTAACGGATACATCAGTTCTAACTAATGATTATTAGTACATCCCAAGGTTATGTCCCACAATCAAATAACGTGTAGGAGGGAAGAGAGACTCCAGCTTACTCGGCTGAGGACAAAGATCACAGATAGTCTCTTTCAATCTTCAGATTGCAATATCCATTACAGATTGCCACCTTCTAATGTCAAAGTATAATTTGTTGTTGAGAAAATGTGTCACTGCTCCAAAGGCGAGTCAAAGATCAGCCTGGCTGTATATCAGCGCATGTTGATGTACATTAAGAACTGACGGCCAGGTACCAAGGACATCGGGCGGCTGATGCAGAGGGAACGGCAGCAGACGTGACTTGCTGATCATTCCTATTCAAACACACAGCCCGGAGTGGGAAAATATTTAACCCAGTCGAAGTGAGGTGTCACCAGTAATTGCCAGTGTCTCAGGCTGCACCAACGCGACGTGTCACAGGCAGCAGCTGCCTGCAGCGGTCTCTGCCCACGCAGCTCGGAGCAGGGACCGTGCAGTACCTGCGTTCCCGGGCAGATCCGTGCGGGCCCACGCCGCGGGATCCATCCCCAGGTATTCCAGCAGGGCAGCGCCGGCCGCCCCGCGCTCCCGCCAGCCGCCGCCAGGGGGCAGCGTTGTCCCGGCGATGGCAGCCCCGCGCTCCGGGCCGGTCCCGGCGCGGCGGGGAGAGCTCGGGCGGAGGGAGGGCGTGTAATCCTCCCGTGCACTTATCTGTGACATTTCAAGTTTTATGGCTTATACTCTGTCTCTTATCAAGCCACTACAGAACATGCACAGTTGTCCCCAGTGCTATTTTAAGTTCCCAGCTGTGGTCTGTAGGATTTTTTTTCTCTAGAAATCCACTAACAAACGCTGCTGGAAAAACAATAGGCAGGGTGTAAGTTGTCTTATGTCCCATTCTCCTTGCCAGCTCCCTACTGACAAAGACATTTATGACAAGAAAAAGCAAACCTCTCTCTGGTTCCAGCAGTGCCACGTGGTCTGTCTGGGCCCCATGGTCAGAGCGATGCGCTGAGCCCGGCTGAGCTCAAGTGACTCCAGCAGGTCACAGCCCTGGCCGGAGGAGGCTGAGGCAATGCTGTCCTGGTGGGTGATGCAACCAAAGGCTCTGAGAGGGCTATATTTCTAACTGGAAACATCTGCCTGTCACTTGGCATTTGGAGGCTGCTGGTAGGAGCTTGTGTCACGGTAATGACTGTGACAGGTTTTTCCACCTCTGAGAAGAAGATGGTTGTGACATTTGCTTTGAGTGCAACTTTGAAGTCACTGAGTTCCTCTGGTTGAGAAGAATTTTTCCTAATATCTATTCTAAACCTACCTTCACTTTAAAGCCATTCCTCCTTGTCCTATTACTACTTGCCCTTGTAAAAAAGTCCCTCTCCAGCTTTATTTTAGCCCCTGTGTTTGCAGGGGCTCCCAGAACTTCCTGTGAACAGCTTGCAGGAAAACACCCTGTGTGGCATCATGGTCTCTTTGGGAAGTTCACTGCCACCCTGCTCTCTGCAGCTGCTTGTCAGCAGCTCCTTCCCAAAAAACATCCACTAGAGCACAAGGCTGCTGCAGACAGCATGCATGTGTCCAATCTGGTTACAGCCATGGCAGGTGAGCAGTGCAGCACAAGCCAGACATGCCAGAGGTACCCAAGCAATGTCACCCTTCCCATGCAAAACACAGGAAACGTGGATGCAGCACAGTCCATGCTGGCCATGTCAGCCACAGCAACACCCTCTGGGAGGCTCCCTGTTCTTGCTGTCTGTGAGGCCTAGTGCTGTTCCAGGCCCACACTGACAAGGGCAGTTGTGGCACCTGAAATGTGAGGCCAAGGATGCAGCATCTGTCTGTGAGACTGGCTCCTTGATCCTCCCTTCTCCCTGCCATGCTATATATCTCCCTCATCTTCCTCAACTCCTCTCTTTCTCTGCCCTTCTCTCCTCCCTGCTGTCTCTTCCCCCTGAATCCAAGGTTAGTCCCACCTGTGAACAGACTTGGTGTTGCAGGTGCTGTTAACTAGCTCACCTTGGCCTTCTGTGGAATTACTGATGAAGTTTCCTGGGTCCTGCTGCTCCTACTAGGTTCTTCTCCCCAGAATGACCCCAACTCTTCCTTCAAACATCTCCAAAGGGTGGCTACCTCACACATAAATGTCCCTTCGCTACCTGTGAAATCTTCCTCTTCCTCAGGGCACTGTAGCTCCTGTCAGCTTCTCCCTGTCTTTGTGACAGTCAGCAATATTGCTTGTCATGCTCAGGAGCTTCCCAGGTATGCTCCATTAGCTAAGGCTTTTGCCAGGCCCTAGTCACCAGTTTGCATGCCTCAATGCCTCCCTCCCAAGGTGTCTGCATGTGGCATTGTCTTTTGTCCTCTTCCTAGCCTTTAGGTGCCAGTCTTCTCCATGCTGCAGTGGCTCTGAGCACTCTCCTCTCTGACCAGGCACAGTTCCAGCCCTTTGGAGTGACTCCCTTTGTGCCTAAGTGGTCTGGCACAGCCTCATTTTGCAGGTCCTGGGCAAGGAAGTTCTTGCCTTGCCCAGGAGACCAAACTGGACTGAAAGCATGATTAACTGCAAACATAGGCAACTTTATTTCAGCAACTAAGTCAATGTTAGCATTTGCATACATGCAGAGGAGCAATGTGGGCAGGACAGAGCAGACCTTTGGCACTGAGGCGGCCTTTGGATCAGCAGGCATTGCCTCAGCAGGAAACGGTCGCGGTACTGTGCAACCTGCACTGGATCATGTCCATTCTCCTGCTCAAACTGTAATTCCCTGTACGTTCTTCAGGAGCTCTTGGATCTGAGCGAAGAATTCCATCAGCTTCTTGAGTGGAAATGGGCAGATCTTAATCCCTTCCACTGGTGTTGGCACTGAACTTGGGTTCTGAGTGGGAGGTGGTGTTGGCCATGGCTTCTGAGTGGGGGTTGGTTTTGGCCACGGCTTAGTTGTGGGGAGTGCTGTTGGCCGTGGCTTATGTGTGGGGAGTGCTGTTGGCCACGGCTTCTGAGTGGGAGGTGGTCTTGACCACGGCTTCTTAGTGGGAGGTGGTCTCGGCAACAGATTCTGTGTGGGCCATGGGGCATTTGTATGATGAGTCCAGGGCTGTGAGGCTGTTGTAAGATGACTCCACACCTGAGAGGCCTCTACTTGTGGAAGCAGTTCCATCTGGAGCAGGATCCAGTCATAGAAGTGCTGAACAGAGGTGTATACTCCAGGCCGTTGTGCTCTGGCACAACCTCTTCCCCAGCTGGTCACTCCGACAACCCAGAAGAAGTCAGTGCTGTTGTCTTTGCACATGAGAGGACCACCACTGTCACCCTGCAGGGGAGCAGAGAGGATTAAGGTGGTGTTGGGTGGCCCCTGTCAGCACTGGGGCTGCCTCCTTCTCTCCCACAGCCCCTGCCAGAACTGTGTTTTTGGCAGAGCAAAGCTCTGCTCAGGTGCTAAAGCCTTCAGAAGCTTGGCTGGGAGTGGGTTGGGGTGCTCTTTCTCAGTCCTGCACAGTGATCCTGGATGTGAAGAGGACAGATGTTCCAGCATTGGCACCTGGACCTCTGGGCGGCCAAGAGCACTAGCAGAGCTTTCTGGGCAGAGTGCCAGGCCTCTGGACAAGGGAGACACTGGGCAAGGGCCTGCAGATGGGGAATGGGTGGGAAGCCCCAGCAATGTTGGGGAGCTGGGGCTGAGAGAGTGACTGGCCAGGGAAAGCAGGTGCTGGGCCGTGTTGGGGCGGTGCTGCCTGCTGCTGGGGATTGAGTGACTCGTCACATGCTCCTACCTGGCAGGTGTCGATGCCACCCTCTGGGTAGCCAGCACACAAGTTGTGGGTGTGGATGTCACCTGCGTACCACTGGCTGCTGTTGCATATCTGGACATTGATAAGGTGGACCTTGGCCTCCTGCAGGACATCACTTGATTTTTGAGCTGTGAGCACAGAAAGGAATGAGGACCCAGCAGCTCGCTGCCACTTTCCCCATCTGGCGGCAATCCCCTTCGTTAGTGCTTGGCTTTGCCTCTACAGAGGCACTGGAGCTCTCTGTCCTTGCTGTCTGCTTTTAGGGAGCAAGTCAGCCTGACTCTGACTTTTGCCTCTGCTGTCAGGAAGCCCAACCCATCTTCCCAGTGTGTCGAGCTTTTCTTCCATTTTTGGAAACTCACATCTTGCAGTGGTGGCACCCCAGCCAGCCACATAGCAGGTGTCCAGCTGTGCCACGTTCAGCGTGGCATTGGGCACACAGACCAGCTGCACGTAGGGGCTGCACTGGACAGGCTCATTCAGTTCCAGCAGCGCGATGTCGTTGCTCTGGTCGGCAGAATTGTACTCCTTGTGAACCAGCAGCCGCTTAATCAGGCGCACCTCGGCCCCAGGGCCCAGCTCAGTCAGCTGGGTGGCCCCGATCAGCAGGCGCATGGCGCTGATGTTCCTGAAGGCACGTGGAGAGAGGGGTGAGAGGGAGCAGGGCCTGGAGCAGTGGCAGCCCAGCAGTGACCAGACTTCTGCTTCTCAGGGCAGAGAGGAAAGAAACACTATGGAGGTGGTGACTGCTCTAGCATGCCTTAGGCTCTGGGAATGTCAGCTGGAGGCAGCTAGGCAGTAGCGGCATGTGCCCAGCCTTCTCCTGAGCAGTCTCTCAGCTGGGCTCTGCATTGCCCAGGCACCGGGCATACTGCAAGGAAATGAGATGGGAGAAGCATATGGCACTACTGACAGTGCACCTGCTGATGTTGTGGGGATATCCCTGTTCCTGCTCACCTGGGGTCAGCAAAGCAGTGGGCTGCTGTGAGGACCCACTTTACGCTGATGAGGGACCCTCCGCACAGATGCCCCGTGCCTGCAACTGAGGGATCTTGGATGCTGACAAGCCAGGGCCAGGCCCCTGTCTTGGCACTTGTGCCACCCACGACGCGTGTCATGCCTCGCTCATCATCAGAAGTCAAGGGCCGGAGCCCACAACTCCCTCTGCAAGCAGAAAATCATTTCCATCCTGCTCCATGGCTTGCTGCTGCTTCAGCAGAAATTCCTCACAAAGTGTGCAGGGACAGCCAGGGAAGGCCACAAGGAACTGAGGCCTCCCTATGGAGTTTGGGAAGCTGTGGCCTGGCCACGGAGGACAAGTGGGCCTTCTCCAGGGAACCCACCAGTGTTGCCCAAGCTCCCTCCCAGAGCCTGGGGCCACTTACTCGCAGGTGTTCCACATGGCCTGCACAGGCCTGCTCGTGGCCAGCAGGACGAGGAGGCAAAGCAGCAACATGGCTGGTGTCAGCTGTGGGAGCCAGGCCTCCGTGCACCAGCACAGCCACAGCCACAGAGTCCGCAGCACCCGCAGCACCCACGGCGCCCTCAGCCCTGGGGCTGATGTCACAGAGCGGCCGGTTCCGTATTCTGGGCACTGCGGCCTCTGGCACAGGGAGCAGCATGGAACCATACAATGGTTTGGGTCAGAATGGACTTCCATGATCGTCCAGTTCCAAGCCCTGCCACGGGCAGGGATGCCTCACATCAGACCAGGCTGCTCAAAGCCTCATCCAACCAGGCCTTGAACATTTCCATGGATGGGGCAGCCACAGCTTCTCTGGGCAACCTGTGCCTGTGCCTCACCACCCTCACAGTCGAGAATTTCTTCCTCATATCTATTCTAAACCTGCTATCTTTCAGTTTGAAACCATTCCCTCTTGTTCTACCACTACTTGCCCTCATAAAAAACCCCTCTCCAGCTTTTTTGTAGGCACCTCTGCTTGCAGGATGAGGGTGCGCAGGCCCTGGGGCACAGGGAAGCACAAATGCATTTGTCAGCAAGATGGACAATTTTGCCTTCATTCTTTAAAATACGAAAATTTAACTGACTTTTCCAATCACGTAATACCTATGTGAAAGTCAGTTTGGTCATGTATGTGTGGTGTTTGGGCCTGAGTATCTAAAATGGAAAATACCTGTGTCCCTGCTCTCCAGGACGACTTCTCAGCCGCAGTCAGCACTCTCTCTGAAGGGCTATAAAGTGCGAAGTATTGCCTACAAAGAACAAAGCATAGAGAAAACACTGATGAAAACACATGGTATTAAGAACCATTGAGATATATCTGATAAAATCTAGCTTTGCTTTCCATGCCAGTCCATATATTCTGAAAACCTCCCAAAAATCTTTAAACTAAACAAAAAAGAAAATATGTAATCAAAATGGCATCTAGTATTAACCTGCTGACTGATACAAATGTATACAATTAATATGTGTATATTATTCTCGTTCCATAGTGCTTTCCACCCCTTTTTCTGTTTTCAGACAGAGCAAGGAAATGATACACAAAGAAGAAAAAAATGAGAAGCTTAAAAAAGAGTCAAAATCTGTATTCGCAAACCAAATTACATTTTTTGACACCTCAGTGTTTGAGCACTTCCTCTTCAATCTTATCAAAAGTGCCCAGTTTTCAGAGAATACCTGTCCTTCCAGAGTGATGGTTCCCTGATATGTTAGTGCCAGATGAGCATTTGCCATCATTTCTTATTTTTGGAAATGTAGGCCCCATGTGTTTACACTTCTTCAGATTGTCAATCTCTTTCAAGGAGTTGGCGAAAGGTTTGCATTTGCCTTGGTTTTACTTATCTGAGTTGTTTTCCCATTCTTATGATCACCCCTTTTCTCAGTGAGAGGTTGAATTTCTGGTGTAGTAATATCCATCCACATAAAAATGAGGGTTCAATACATTTTAAAAGGGAGAGTCATTTAATCATTGATGAAGGTACAATATTCTGAGTAAGTCTTAAAACCACCAGAGGTCACACATGGGTTTCTTCCTTCCCCTTTTCCAACTTTTTAAAAATTTGTTTTCTGGTGGCCGTACAGCTGGATTTTTGATACTACAAGGTAGCTAAACTTCATGGATGGAAGACACTGAAAAATAACTGCATTCAATGTTCAAACAGCCTTAGTGATTCTAAACACATATTTTCCTGTGAAAATTTATGGTGTGCCCCAAATATGAAGTTAAACTGGTTTGCACAACGTGGCAAATTTATAATGCATTATTTTAGTGACAAACAAGAGAAATTAAAAGTGTGTGTGGGTTTTTTGTTGCTGTTTTGGGGTTTTATTGTTTGTTTGTTTTGTTGGTTTTTGTTGGTTTTTTTCTTTAAGATGGATACACAGTCATCACATTTGGAGAAATCTCATACTATGTTAATTGAGTAATGTCAGCTGGAAGAACCACAGCTTCTGCTGGCATAAGGGTCATCTGGAAAGTTCTCTTTTTGGTGGAGATGCTGAACAGCTGAATATGTGAATGGGATATATCTCTCACACTGATTTGAAATTTACTAGAGAAATACAGACTTTGGATAAACCACATTGTTCCTGTCTTCAAATTTCAGCCTGTACCAGCATCCTCTGTGTGTGGGTATAAACACTGGCATCTAGGATAAATGTTAACTACATATTAGTATTTGTTAATTCATACAGTTTTGTGGTATTATGTCTTGCAATTAGTTGAGATGTGTTTCAACTCTAAATCAATTCCTAAAAAAGAAATCAAGGATACTTAAAAACTAGTTGGAAGTGGGCGATCAGACTTCCATTAGTTAGGAAAAAATCAAAGAGATGATAGAGCCTGTGCTGGAGAAGCACCAGTGATAGCACCAAATAAGTTCAAATCAACAAAAAGCTAATTAAGTAAACATAACAATTACCTACAATGTATGCTGATCAGAGGAGCACAAAGTACCTACAACTTTCAGAACAGAGGGAACTCAAACAGTGGAAGATACCAGAATATTTCAGGACGTGGTCTGGGCCCTGGGCCATGACTGACACACAGACAGACACATGGACACAAAGGGTGCCCAAGCTGAAGATGTTCAACTCCACTGTTGGCTCTGGCTTCTCTGCAGACTTGGGGTGCTCCATAATACCAGGCAGGGATAAATAACTGAGCCATTCATTAACACAAACCAGCTACCTCCAGTCTCCAGGTGTGGTTGAGTTCCCTAGAAGCTAACAATCCACACTTAGCAAGAATCCATGCCTGCCAGCTCTCTCGCTTTCCAAACTGCAAAAAACCAAAAAAATAATAAGGCTCAGGACAGCCATCAGTCCAAATTTTTCACTTCAAGTCAAAGGACTCATTTGACTTTTGATTTTTAAAGGACAACTATCATGGCTTTTAAGCAATAATCTGCAGAAAAGATGAATAGCACACTTAGGATCAGCATGATTTATTTGGCAAAGCCTATTAGTTCTTTCTGGAGCAAATTAATAATAATTCTCATCTGTTTGTCAGTGGGAATTTAATGTAGGCTAAAAGTCATTGAGAGTTTTCTTCAGATGGAAGTCTGTTCAAAACAGAACAAAAAAGATGAGTTTGAGAAAAATGCTTAATAAAGTCTTCTTTAAATGAAAACTACTCAAGACTTGACTGTTAATCAAAAGAACATTACTTACCTTCCTCAACATCGCTGAAACCAGAGTCTGGCAGCAAGTTTTAAAAAGGAACCCTTTTTTCTTTCTTTACAGTCATAATTTATAACAGCTGAATTACTGCCTATAAATACTCTTTTCTTTCTACTCATGTATTATGCTTCTGGGATTGTTCAGAGCAAATATTTTGTTACTAGGAGAATAAGATCCTAAATTAAGGCTTCTGAAAAAAAAAAATTAAAACACATTCAAAGTAGCAGCTATTCAAAGAATATCACTGTGCCATCTAAACAGACTAAATTTTATTTTCACTAGTATTAAAAAATACTGAAATTTCTCACTAAATTTATTTTTTAAGCATAGGAAGTTGCTGCTTGCAATACACTGGAGCATATTTATGCATATACCAAAATGCAAAGTTCATAGTCAACTGTAATTCAAAAATTCAAACAGGATTAGTTAGCAGGGGCGTTTGCTGTTGAAAGCGGACAGTTAGATAAGCAAAATACATTCCTAAAAATATGTGAAGTATCAAATTATAGAACACAGGAGATAATGGTTTAATATACATCATGATACACATGGAAGAGTTTTTCTACATGTACTATGCTCCTTACTTTAAAGCAAAACAAAACACAACCAAAAAATCGTCTGAAAAACTGCTATCAGCAAGATTTGAATTTTGTTGGGTTTTTTTGAAAATGCCCTGATAGATACTTAAAATGAGATTATTTGGAACACTGATACGTGATAGTGTAGCTACATACAGCTCTTTATGCCTTTTACAATCAGAGAGGTTAATTTTTTGTGTCACAAATGTTAATGTTTCGTGTCATAAATAGGTGTTACCTGATTGCAAACATACAAGTTGGGCTCCACTGATTGCAGCACTTCTGTTCTGCTCCCTGACTCACAAAATCTCACATATCACAATTCCCCTATGTTTTTACACCTGGAGATGCCAGAGGGAGGGGAGTTTGTGAGCACAGGAGGGCACGGTCGTGTGGGATTTGGCTCCAGCTCCCGGAGAGATCCATGCACAACACTCACAGTCAGCCGAGCTGCAAAGATACAGGCTTCTCACATTAACACTCTGTGAGCTGCAGCAAACAGAGTTACCAGATTAGCTGGCTCAAATTGTGTCATACTCTTATTTTTAGCTCGCTATTATGCCTCTGGGATATATTTTATTTATCAGGGAATTGGACCTAAACAGATGCTGCAGCTGTTTTCTAAAAAAGGGCTTTATGCTGTGAGGTACCTGAAAGATTTTATGTTTTGGGGAAGGGGCAGAGTGAATGTGTGAGGCAAATATAGTAGAGTCCTGAGCCACTTCTGGCAAATTCCAGTTAACTTTTCAGACAAACAGAGAGCTAAAATAGATCAAAAAAGGTTTTTTTGTAATTTTTTAATAAAGAAAAATAGAGGTTTTACCAAAATTTCTCCAATTTGAAGCAATATTAGAAAACAGAACAAGTGAGAATTTGCTGGAGAACTTGACAAAATATATCAACAGCAGTATGGGATTGCCCAAAGGACTGTCAGTGACTCTAATGGATCCAGCAGTCAGCTTCAGGTCTGCATGATGTGGCTGTTCCCTTCCAGGGGAGCTGTGAGTCCCAACAAAGAACACAAGAACTGTAATTTGCATGGGTTAAGTTGTTCAGTGTTAACACAAAAAGCTGAGTTCTGCTTCCCCAAGCATCATCTTGGAAAGCTGCCCTGGTTTCTTGGCTATAGGACAGGGTCTCTAAGAGAGCTTGGAGACCAGATGAGAGCATCATCTTGGTGATGACACCAGGTTCAGTTAGGGACAGCTAACTGGGAGAAGCTGAAATAAAAAAAAAAGGGGAGAAAGACAATTTATCACTTACTTCATCAAGCGGTGTTGACAAGAAGTGGCAAAACTACACAGGCAAGGCACCAGGAAATAAAACAATTTTGTGACATCTTGGGTATGGGCTGTGCAGCAGACAAAGGACAGAAACAGGGAAGGACTGCAGTCACAATGCTAAGGAATAGAGGGAGCACAGAACTGCAACAGCATTTGTCAATAGAATTTCATACCCAATTATTGTCACAGGACTCTCAAATTTTATTTCCTGCATTTTTCCTGGCAGAAGGCCAGTTCTCACGTGACCTCCATAATTTTTTTAATCCTATCAATGAAATTGTCTTTCCTCCAAGGAAGCCCATTTTCTTCCCTTTCAAGACAGCCGACTTCCTTAGAAGTTGGAACCGTTTTATAAGAAAACCGACCATGAATAGTAAGTTTTCTCTTACAGACATGAACCAGCACCAGCAAGGTGACATCTGCACGTCTTTGATTTTGTGACTATTATAGTAGATGTAGCCCACGCACACAGGATACCACCCAAAGACTTTTTAACTTTTTCTTACCTGCGTGACAAATGGTTGTGCCAGGCGGCATTTTGAACACAGGCAAAGAGAGGATGAGACGCACCAGCACAGGATCCTTAGGAGATGCAGGGCCTCTTCCATGGGCTGCAGCTGCTGGGTATGGGCTGTCCCTTGGAGCACGGACCACAATCAGTTCCTAATCTCACACCTGCTTCTGGCTGGGGCTAGCACCACAGTCAAAGTTCATGTGAACCTACCAGGCAGCCTAAGAATTCACAGGCTATTTTGTCACTTAACAAATTCAGGTGTTCCTATCAGCTCAGCAGGGCTCTTTTCTGCATAATAATTCCAAAAGCCGTTGATTTTGGAACCCCTGCCATCCCTGCCCCTGACCATGGTCAGAAGGGTAGGTGGCAGGGAGCAAAGCCTGATTCAGCAGCAGCTATTGCTCATTTTCTTGTTGCTCTGTAGGTCACTGGCTGGCAGAACTCTCTGTGGAAATGCATCTAAAAATATTTTGAAAACTTGGCCTCCACTGATGAAAAAATTAAGTGACTCATGCTCCCATCACCTCCAGACTCAATTACTGCAATCTGATGGACTGAGAAGCTGATGTTCCACTGAGACTGCAATTTGCTTAGGGGAGCAGCCAAGGGGCCTCATTGACATTCGTTGTTTCCAACACATCTCTCTTGTCCTTTTAATCACTAATAAATTTAATTTCACTTCTCACTGAAGATCTCACTCTCCACCTTTCTGGCAAGAGGAACAATCTGGAGGCTGCTTTCATGACCTCTGCTGCAGCTCTAGATGCCAGCACGAAGTGAACCTGCCTGGAGCAATGCCTCCAACCTGTATTTCCCAGCATTGCTTTCTCTAGTTCTGTACAGCTTGTCCATGCAATTCCAGAAGATTCCTTACCATCCCACTGGGTGCTCCCTCTTGAATGAGAACTTTACAGGAACACGACACATCAACTTGGAGGAATTTAAGTCAAAATGCCTCCTTGTAGAAGCCGCAGTCTAATGATCACAAAGTGATAATGTGGTTGAAACAAGAAAATGGCAAAGAGGAGAGCACGTCCCTCTCCTCACATTGTTCTGCCAGAATGCTGTAAGTTTTGGTCTGGGAGGCTGGGGCTACCGCATGGAAATAGGGACAAAAGAGATTCGGTTTGTAAGATGCTGGAAAGGGCAGGCCATCAAATCTAAAGTAAAACACTCTTCATTTACTCATCATGTGCTACATTATCCCTGAGCTTTGTTAGAACGATGGCAGGGCTCTTCAAACAGCTTCCCTGGGGAGACTGCTCTGCAGCTTAACAACCTTGCACTGGAGATATGCAAGTGTAACCAAGGGCAGAATTTAGTCTCTTGTCTATTTAACGTGTTTGCAAGGGACTGCCTGTGTTCCTGGCACTTTATAATAATAGTAATATAAATGCATTTGGATTATAACCAAATGGAGAAACTATGATTTAGCCCTTTACTGTGATGTAATTCCCAAATGCATCAACATCTATTTAAGTGCAAAACAGTCTACAGTTTACAAATACAAAGCTGTGATTGTCTGCTGTAAGAGTTCTGTATGAGATTACGATTCAATACAAAACACAATTCAGTGTCTGAAATTTCATTTTTAATGGCAGAATAACATCAAAAAAAGTAGCTCTTTCTCCATATGCAGTCTTGCAAAAAAAATGTATCCCAGGGACTTGGCCCTTTCTAGTCATTTCTACATATATAACTGCTCATCTCTTATGCACGTATGCACTCGCACATAAATCAATGTGCTTGCAGACAGACCATATTTCATCTTGCCTTCTAACCTCCCGCTGTCAAGATATTTCCACAGAAAAATGTACACAAATAAAACTAACAGCTCCTTTTTCCCTGACTGCCAGAGTAATGTAGGGGACTACTTCTGTAAAACCAAGCTCCTTCTGCTCTGTGAACAAGCACAACTGCACAGCTTCTGCTGAGATTGCCTTTCTACCACATACCCTGTTCACACTAACTAAAGGATCAACAAGACAAAAAAACCCACCACGTCTTTGATTTTAACTACATTAAAATTTTTTTATCTTGATTAAGTTACTGGAGTCATCAAAAGCTTTTCAATTTAATGCACAAAAAGAGAAACCAAATGTCTGAGTAATTCAACACAAAGTGCTAACATTGCCCATGACCTCTGAAATGCTGTCCTATTGTTTGGGTGGGTTTTTTTCCTCCGCTATCATTAGATGGGATTATAGAGAGGCAGAAATAGGAAGTGTTGATGAACAAGAAAATCTTCATGTTGTAACACAAAGTTCTCATTTGCCATCAGTTTTGCCTGATTATGTTTCATATCAGTTAAATTTAAAGCCAAGAAGTTGAAAAGATTCACAACTGTTCTAACCCTTTACTGAAAAACTGTTTAGGTTCAATGCATTAATTTTCAATTGATGACAATTAATAGTATTCTGAGGAGCTTCTTTCCCCAAGTTCATAAAGTATTTCCAGACAGTTGATGGACTTTTTTTTTTTTTAAAAACAAGCAGCTTAAAAGCTCACCCACAAAAGAATAAAACAGATAACAGAGGTAAAAAATTGACCTAGAGGATAAATAACTTTATCTTGTTTTCCTTTTAACAAAATTGAATTCAAAACCATTTTGTTTTTTATTAAAGACATATAACAAGTCATAAAACAAACATCTTAACAGTCTTTAAACATAACAGAATTGATGTGCACAATTAAGTTTCATTAAGTATGCATTTAAAATATGTATTTCAGTTTAGCTTGATTTTCCCTTTAGACCAACACCTCCAACACTCATACATGATATTTAAACTGCCCCAAAGCAATCAACAAAGACTTTGTAAAGACTATTACAAAACTACATCGTAAAACAGTTTGAAATATTCTTAAATGTTGAAAAAAAAAAAAAAACAAACCCACGAAAACAAAGGATGTGTTCAATGGAATCCAAGCAAGTTGTTGGAAGTACTGAAAGGCAGAGATTCAGTACACAGAGGTAGCTCAGTAAGGGTACTTGCAGTGTTCTGACTATTTAGCATGGACACAACCACAGTCAGCTACTGTCTGCTTGAACTCTTGCTATGTATTTTAAAAAAGGGAACACTCCTTCTGGGCCTATTGTCTTGCCATTCAAAACCAACTGAAAGAGTCACTGATTTCAGTGGGATTGGGATTAAGTCTTTCTATTCTCTGGAAATTCAGGTTTATGGAAGCAGAATAAAAAGAAACTGTCCTGAGTTTGGAAGCAGTCCCCTGCTGCAAGCGGGGTTTTTAAACCCAGAGGAATTTTTTCCCATATGGAACCAGTTACCACTTAGAGTGCTTAAGGAAGTAGAACCTTGAATTTGGCCCAAGAATTCTCCAGTTCCTTGCAGGCCTCTTGGTGGATCTGCCTGTGCTATCTAGGGATGCACTGATCAAACTGAGCTCACTGCCCGCTGCCCAGTGGAAAGAGAGCAGAGCTCTGGGGACACGGGCAGTGGACAGTGTCCCTCAGCCCTCTCACCTGCTCAGCAGGGAGAGCTGGATCCCCCTCCAGGGAAGGAAAGAATTCAGCATGTGCCACCTCCTGTACCTTTGTCATATGGCCCTTTTATTGGTGATGCCAGCTCTGAAGAGGGTGATGCTGTCAGCTCCCCATAGTTTCTCATACAGATAGCAGCAGGGAGTGGCCATCAGGTAAAGCACCGAGGATTGGTACCAGATTACTTTTTTCCTGTTGTTCACAGGACTGGAAGTAACAGACTAGGTAAACCAAACACTTGGTTTTTTTTTTTTTTAATAAGGCAAAGGGATATGAATTTCACATGCTTATTGTCACACAGGAGATCTTCAGCTTGTGTAAAGGCTTAGAGCCTCATCAGAACTCCGATAATTTACATTTACTAAGACTTGCTCTGAGGTGTTTGCACTCAGCCACACCTTTAGCTGTAGTGTTAACCATAACACACACGGAAGCTCTGCATTTATATCGATCCCACATTGACCTATTTCTTTCCTTACTTAATATTTCAATGCACAATTGCCAGCACAGTTTTTGCAGACGGGAACACCCCCCAGTCTGGACTGGTGCACGTTTCTGAAATCTTCATCTCCCAGACAAGATGTAGTGCTGGCTGCATGTTTAAATATATGCCTGTATTCCTTTCTCTTCAATGCCTAGAAATAGTATTTTGTATTCTTTTTTTCATAAGTTTATTAGAAAGAGTAATATTATTTTTTAAAAAGTTGTGATTGATTGTCAGATGAGCTAAGATAGCATTTCTGTTGTGATAAGGATGCTCTTAATTAGAAAAAAAAAATTGTCAACTTTCTTGTCCTTATAAGCTATTATTCATTACCAATGCCACAATAGAGAAAACATAGCTTGGCTTACTACAATAAAGGCTCTGTTTCAATATTAGCATCCTAAATTCTCCATGCAGGTCTCCGTGCATTGCACAGGGGGAAGGAGAAAAAAAAAGAAAACCAAAAATTCGTGTTCTTCAGGGGTAAATCATAAAAAGATCTCCTAGCTGCAAACCCAAATACTTCACTCATAACCCAAGCACCAGACCATTTCTTTGAAGAAGCTTATGAGGCATTTAAGATATACAATGGCACAATATCATACAATGGAATTGAAAGAATTTTCTTGAGAAACCATTAACTTTGAAGGAATGTCTAGACAACTGTGTCAACAAATGCAAATAATTCATGCTTTTCAGCTTCTATCCATTGGATGGCCCCATGCTGAGTATACACAAACTCAGAAGAAAAAGGCATGTCACAGTCATATGACTAGGGAGTGTAACAGAGTCACACAGAAATTCAAGTCAATCTCAGAAAAAAACCTTCAGAAAGCTCTTCCCCAGGGTAAGCCAGCAGTGGGATAGGCTTCTGGTCATTTTGGCTAGTTTAAAACAGAGACTTGCAGCTGGTGCTCCTTGGCTTCAAAGCAAGGGCAGTGGAAGAACCAGCTGTTAATCATGACCATTCACTTGATTAGAAAAATAAGCTAAAGGACTCCAAAATACTGTACAACCTCTTGCAGCAACCAACAAAGTGGCTTCTGAAAACAATGCTTTTCCCAAAAATGCATCTGTAAGGCACTTAACAGGTATCTTTTTATATATATATATA
>WEKY01010824.1:0-18738 GCA_013390045.1 Picathartes gymnocephalus
ATTATTTTGGTAAAAGTATATCCAAGCATTTTCCTTATACAGTTAGATAATTAGTTTTTTGTGAATTTAAAGTATCACATTTTCCATATGACATTTCTTACACATTATAAATATATAAATTATAAATACATATACTATATTTATCGTTTGAATATCCATATAGAAAACATACACTCATCATAGTTCAGGGTTTGGTTAATTGGTTTCTTTCTCTTTCTATTATTTTCATTTCTTTTCTTTTATTCTCTTTTTTTTAATTGGAAATACTTTTATTAACTGAAAAATAGAATTTTAAACCACTTAATAAATTCACAAAATATTTCTCTCTATAAAAAATCAATGAATTTAAAAAAAAAATAGAAAAAATGCAATATTTTTTAATTGAATCATATTTAATTTAAAAAGGCGAGTCACAAATAGTCCACACATACAGAAGGGAATCTTTCCTGTTTCAGTACATTGAACTCTATCTTAACTAACATTCCCTTGTGAATTCTCTTTCCTTCTTTACCAATTCAGACGTTCCCCCACGACACACACACACACAAAAAGCCACAGATCAAAAAATGGAAAGCAAACAATCAACAAACAAATCACACATACCTTTGGTAATTAATTCTACAGCTGCAAATAAAGAAAGCTGTGTGGTTGATTTCATGTTGTATATTGTGTATGCTGTATTTTAATTTGATTTGTCACTCAGGGTTTCATTGCATTTGTACACCTTCTAGTTAGTAAGCACTGATGAAATTGTATTACAAAAGGTGGAAAAAAATAATGGGGATTTTTTATTATCAGTTAGAAATCTCATGATTCAGACTAGGTTTATCCTTTAAATGTTTTCCAAAGTGGCTGTGGCAGCTAGAATTGTTAATAAAAAAAAAAATTGTACTTCTAATTTAGAGCAGCCACTGTCTACAATTAATACCACCTCCAAGTCCATAACTTTGATGTAAGTTGTACTGACATGAACACTTCTGCAGTCACATGCTCAATTATCTTGCCCTCAGTGTACCAAAAACCCCCACCTCTCTTGGCTGACAGACAGGAACAGCCTTTCCCCAAACAGGCTTAGCTGGCATAGCTAAACAGTGTGAAACACCTAACTTTTCACAGAACTATAGAATCCTAAAGTTTGGAAAAGACCTCTAAGATCATTGAGTCCAACTATTAACCCAGCATCTCCATGTTAACCTCTAAACCATGTCCCCAAGTTCCACATAAATATGCCTTTTGAACACTTACAGGGATGATGATTCCACCACTTTCCTTGGCAGCATATTCAAATGCTGGACTTCTGTTTGTTTCAGTGAAGAATTTATTCCCAATACCCAAGCTGAACCTCCCCTGGTGCAACTTGACATCATTTTCTCTTGTTGTATCACTTGTTACTTGGGAAAAAAGACTGACCTCTTCTTACAACCTCCTTTCAAGTGATTGTAGAGAGTGGTAAGGTCCCCCCTGAGCCTCCTTTTCTCTGGGCTAAACAATCTCAGCCCCCTCAGTCACTCCTTATAGGATTTGTGCTCCAGACCCTTCACCAGCCCTGTTGCCCTTCTCTGGACATGCTCCAGTACCTCAGTGTCTTTTTTGGAATGAAGGACCCAAAACTGAACATGATATTCAAGGTGTGACCTCAACAGTGTTGTCTACAGGGGGACAACCACTGCCCTCACCCTCCTGGCCACACTATTCCCAACACAAGCCCGAATACCACTGGCCTTCTTGGCCACCTGGGTGTACAGCTGGCTCATGTTCATGTTCAGACAGTTGTTGACCAATACTTCCAGATCTTGTTCTCCTGGGAAGCTTTCCAGCCACAGGTAAACACAAAAAGTGAGTCTAACATGTTCCATCTCTTACTTTCAGTTAGAAAAAACAGAGAGCAATGGTCTAAAGAACTGTCTGTGATCCAACACTTCTTCAAAATTTTAGTATTCAAACTTACTTATGTCCATTGCATTAATTTTATAGAAACTCAATATCTTTCATCATTGTATTTTTCAGGAAATTCAAGAGAGGCCCTTTATATAGCTATTTTGAGGCACTAATTGACGTTAGACTGTTCTGTCAGTGAGCTTAAAACAATGTTTCTACCTAAGGAGAAGCTCAAATAATTTTTGACTCAAGTAATTAGAGGACTGTTTCACATGCTGTTTTAATGTCCCATAGGATATCAGGCAATAAGTTGAATATGGTGCAACAAAGGCTTGCCTATAGACTGGAGGAAACATTTATCATTCAATTCATATTCACTCACTAAAGCCTAACATACGCCAAAGTAGATTTTTAGAAAACTACAGAAACAACCCTGTATGTGTGAGAGGACCTTGTCACATTTCAACTGAATCATTCAACCTATTTCATAGAAAAATTTCACCTATTTAAATTTTCCCCAACAGTGGCATGTAACATAATATTACATTCCATTCCCCACAGATATTATTGAAATGTGTCCTCTCAACAAATGACCTTTCAGCTACTCCTTCCTTGTATGGAAAAGAGGGGAAGGTTAATTTCTCTTCAGTTTTAATTTGGGGGGGGAAGGGGGTTCTGTATGTGCTTGTGAATAATTATCCTTGTTACCTCCCTGAATTTTATTAACATTTTTGGTCATATTAATTTTTCCCTAAAAATTGTTATATTTCTTTCAATGACTGTTTTTGTTTGTTGCAAAAAAGAAAAAAAAAAGAAAAAAAAAGAAAAAAAAAAGAAAAAAAGAAGAAAAAGACTGTGTCTGCTTCTTCATGGCCTAGGCTCTCACCATTCCATTACAATGCAGTTTGAGTCTTCATTCAGCATTGCTCAGCAAGCTTTCA
The DNA here is from genome assembly GCA_013390045.1 of Picathartes gymnocephalus. NCBI lineage: Eukaryota > Metazoa > Chordata > Aves > Passeriformes > Picathartidae > Picathartes > Picathartes gymnocephalus. Next base: position 2,820 of record WEKY01010824.1, read on the forward strand.
GGCATCTCAGTGGTTGTATCATGATGAAAAAATTAGTGCCTCTTCAGCTTTACTGACTCCAATACATCACTGAAATACCTCTTTCCTAAGCTATGTTAGTGCTTGTGCTGTCCCACAGTAGTTAGCCAATAGTGCCTCAAAGTCATTAATATTGAACAAGATTAATGGTCTGTTTTCACTGAGGATTTGCTTCATGAGGAGTTCTTTCTGACGTGCTGCACATATTTAAATAGTAATTCCTCCTTGCTCCCAGATCTGTGCTAGGGGATCCCATTTTAATATCTGTATCCAAACCGTGACTGTATGGTAACTTTGCTCAATGCTCTAAATTCAAAGTTGCTGAAAGAATTGTCTGCTTTTGCTACTCTTCAGTAGCATAAAATTAGTGCCTTCAAAAACCTCTCACCTAGCATCAGTATAACCAGAAAACTGCTTCAGTGAATGGATCAAATTTTGCCCTGAAGCAAGAAATAATTGTGATTTGGGAATTGGCAAAAACACTATAGAAGAACATGACACATAATATCCTATGCCAGAGAATTTTATGGCAAATTTCAAGATCAACATGACTGGATATCACTCTAGGAAAAAGAAAAAAACCTCAGTGGATTTATGAAAACGGGTAAAATTAGGAATATGTACATTTCTGTTTTATGAGGAGCAGTCAAGCTTGCCCTGAACAGCTCAATTGATTCAAATGCCTCCAAGAAGTGTGCTATTACCCTGATGCCAAAAATAGTAATTTCAATACAAAACTTACCTATCATTCAGCCACAAAAATTATTGTAGAAAGCATGACCCACATCATAGATCATTTTCTGCACACTAAATAGGCACAAAGAATAGATATGATGATACTAGAAATTTACATAGAAAATAAATGTTCTATCATGCTAAAGAATTATGAGGATTTCAGCACTAACCCTGAGCAGTTTTACCAGAAAAATGCCTGATATGTATTGAATGAAACTAACAAGTTCTCTCTCCACAGAATAATGACTACTCAGTCAGAGATCTTTTTCTTCTTACATTTTTCACAAGCAATAAGACTGAGTTTTCATTTCTTAGAAATGCAAATAATCTATGAAATGTCTGTCCAAGGGAAGTCCACCTGCATTCATTCTTAGGCACTCTATATCCATCTATTATGCATTTTCTGATACATGATACAGAAAGAGTTCTCTTTTATAGCAAGTAGTTTATCACAGTAAGGTCTTAGTAAACCACTCCCTCTGCTAGTGTGGGATAATGTCATTACCTAAAAACAGTACAGTTCACCACTATCCCGCTTCTTCCACAGAAGAATAAAATATGGAAATATAGTGACAATTTAAGCAAGAATGGATAATCAAGTAGATCACCATGCTTTCCCTAGTGAATATTAGTGAACTAAGGTAATGATCTAACAGAAGTAAAATTTGCTTTCTAAAGGGAAGAAATGAGAGTTTTTATATGTAATTTTATCTAATTTCTGGACAAAATAATTGAATTTATTACCAATCAAATAACAGTAGAATAAGAAAGCAAATAAATCTTAGAATACCTCCCCCTCCACCTCCCTTCTTTCTAGACTCATCTTTACTCCCAAATTCTCTACCTTCCCCTCTCCACCCCAGCAGTGCAGGGAGATGGGGAATGGGGCCTGCAGTCAGCTCCTTCCCCCTCATGGGGAGGACTCTTCACAGTGTTCCTCCAGTGCAGGCTTCCCAAGAGTTCACAGCCTCCCTCACGTGTACACGTGCTCTGCTGTGAGGCCCTCCGTGGGCTGCAGGAGAATCTCTGCTCCACCACCCACTTCCCGGGGCTGCAGGAGAATCTCTGCTCTCGCACTTGGAGCACCTGCCCCTGCTTCTTCACTGTCCTCGCTGTTTGCAGGACTGTCTCTTCCACACATTCTCAGTCCTCTCTGTTCACCTGCAGTTGCCCAGGATTTTTGCCTCTCCCAAATCTGTTATCCCAGAGGCTCTAGCACCATCACCGACTGGCTTGGCATTGGTCAGTGGTGGGTCTATTCTGGGGCCGGTTGCCTTTGAATTTGTCAGACATGGGGGAAGCTTCTGGCAGCTTCTCACAGAAGCCACCCCTGAAGCCATCCTGATACCAAAATCTGGCCACACAAACACAATCCATTACTCAGCTGTGGAATGTTGGAGCCAAGATATGTAGAAACCATTGCTCCCTCCTATGAGATGGATGAATGAAAACCTATCTACACAGATAGGTAATTAATCTCTTCAAATTTTTTTTCATGGCTTACATGGAAATTGTCAAATTTGCATCTATATTTGCCATGCTGGATATTTAAAAAAATATAAAATTCAAACTGAAAACAAAACACAACCTGTTTGCTACTTTCAGTAGCATGCTCTCTCAATTTTCTGTTCTACACAAATGACAAATATTTTCTTTTCAGAGGTAGCCTGAGTGTTAGCTACATACTTTTCTATAGTAATGTCAAAACAGGCACCTAATATTTTTCTGCCACTTAAATGGCTTCTCACTTATGCCTGTCTGCCTCTCCATAGTCTTCCCCCAGGTCTTCAAGTGTCCTGTTCTGATAGAAATCATGTTACCTCCTCAGCATTCAATTCCAGCTATATTCATACTAATTACAGCAGGAGCTGGCTCCACTACTGTATTGGCATTTCATCCTTGTTGTACTCTTTATTGATTAATCACATCTGTAAGAGTGTCCTGACATGGATCATTGCCCAATTCATTTCAGCTTTTTGCAATTAATTTGTAAAACCATAGAATCACAGAATGTCTTGGGTTGGAAGGGACCTTCTCTCCTAAAAGTCTAAAATTACTTATTTTCTATTTCGTGGCTTTTTAATTCTATGTGTAGCTATAGATTCATTACCACAATCCACATTTTTCTAGGTTTATTACAAAAATGTGGAAGGTGTCACATAGTTTTAATGGACCTAAGAAATCTACTATGTTTGGGTTACGTGTTATGTTCTGAGCCTATTTTTTTTTATTTTCCTCAGAATTGTGAGATTTTTCATACAGCTGTACTTCTACTCCTGGGCCATGCTAGCAGCAATTGTATCAATCTGAGATCTTAACAGCTTTGATTTACGTTAATCCATAATCAGCAGCTGCCATGCCTATGAGTCTCCTTTTTCTTGTATAAGTCTGCAGTATGCCTGCATTCACTTGCACTCAGTCAGATCATTGATCTGAACATAAATAACCACATGGAAAGAGAAATACATACTGATAATACACCGCTGTTCTTTTAAATAAATATTTCTCACCAGTAAATGAGACATTTCACAATTTCAAAAAGAAAAAAAAAAAAAGTATTGTACGTCCTGATTAGAAAATTTGTGTCTTTTCCTTTGTATAAAAGAAGTAAGTAGATTTGCTATATACACATATTTGATATAGTCAAATATGATTTTGTAGTTTGCTTTCTTTGTAGATTTCAATAGTGGGGTTTAAAGATTAGTAAATACAACTCAAAAAACCTTAATTCAGTCCAGGATAGGTCCCCAAATTGGAAATGTGGTTTTTACCTTCTTATTAATCTAAATAAGTGTTTGGGTTGTTTTTGGTTTTTTTTCCCCTAAAAATAATTTTTTAAAAATGAAGTCAGTTTCTTAAATTGATACAGATTTTGCTGTCTTTAGTTCCCTGCACAATAAGCCATAAAGACTGAGAAAGGGATGGCCTCTGGAAAATGAGTAAGAAAACCTGTTTGGGCAGGTTGCATCTACAGATCCTGGGCATTACATTGTATGAACAACTGTTGCTTCCCTTACTCCTCCAGAAGTAGATTAGAATGGCCCAGGAGTTCCCACAGTAGCCAGAAGGATATCACTAAAAATTTTGTGATCTGGATGTGGCTCAAAAGCCAATTTGGCCTTCTTTTAGGCAGCATGAAAAGCAGAGCAGTTGTGTAAGTGTATTGGCTTCACAAGGCTTCCTGGTGAGACTTTTCCAAACTGCATAGGATGGCTTGATTACTACTCGATCACAGGGTCCACATTTTCAACTAAAACAACATCCAAGAGTCACACAAACAGAGAAAACATGTAGAGGAAAGTAATTATAACCCTGATTCCTAAACTGATTTCTCTAAGATAGAATTTCCTTAATACAATTTATGAGGTGTGACAGACAGAAAATTCAGGCACGAAAGCTTTTCTTTCCATTGAAAATGCTGTGCACATGCTAATAATTTAATATTTAAGTTAAAGGCACATGATTCCTGCAGTATTCTTGCTAGGTCTAGAGCAAATCTGTAGAAGTTAGCAAAGACAGGAAATTTTAAGGTAATAGGTATATTTTATTTACGGATAGATTAGGATAATGATAAGAGAAATAATAAAGGAAATAACAGGAAAGATCCCCTCTTTGTTCTTTTTAAGTAACACAGAACAGCAATGAAGTGAAAAAGCCAGTTTTCAAAACATAGGTATTTTTCTTAAAGATGTGTAAATAATTCGTGGAATGCATTTATCTGCCTATCTCTATCTACTTCTGGGTGTATCACTATCTCTGTCTCTACCATATTTCCACATGTTTATATATTAAGACAGTAAATTAAAAATTAAAATATCATAATCCTTGTGATCGTCACACAGAATGATAACTTACAATTTACATTTAAACAAAGACAAAAAAATTTACTTTTTACGGTAAAAAACTGATCAGTCAATTATTTGGTATTAAATAAAACTCATATTTTGAATCTTTCTAATTCTACTTAAGGGGTGACTCATGGGTGAAGAAGTGGCTGAAGGGCAGAGCTCAAAAAGTTGTAGTGAACAGGGTTACATCTGGCTGGAACCAGCCAGGAGTGGTGTTCAAGGTTTCACTTTAGAGACGGTTTTGGTCAGTGTTTCTATCAGCAATCTGGATGCAGGAGTTGAACACACCATTAGCAAGTTTGCATCAAATTGGGAGGTGCTGCACAGATGGGATAACTGGGCAATGATTATTGAGATAACATATAGCAAGTCTAAGTGCCAAATTCAGGAGCTGGGATGGAATAATGTAGATACAAGTAGAATTGGGAGAGAAGCAGGTGGAGAGCAGCCCTGCAGAAAGGGATCTGGGGGTGCTGGTCAACAGCAGGCTCAGCAGGAGCCAGCAGGGAGCCTGGGCAGCCAAGAGGGCAAACCCAGCCTGGGGTGCATCAAACTGAGCATCACTAGCCACTCAGAAGATGTGATTATCTTGCTGCATTCAGCATTCGTGCTGCCTCAACTTGAGTGTTGTGGGCAGTTCTGGGCTGCACGATTTAACAAGGAGGTGAAGGTCCTTAAATGCATCCAAAGAAGGGCAACAAAGCTGGTGAAGAGGCTGGTAAGCATGTCCTAGGGGGACTCTGAGCTTGTGTGGTTTGGAGGAAGTGAGGCTGAGGTATGACCTCACTGCTCTCTACAGCTTCCTGGGAAAGGGAAATGGAGAGGGATGTGATGAGCTCTTCAGCCTGGGATCCAGCGACAGGATGCATGGGAGTGGCTCAAATCTTCATGAGGAGAGGTTTAGACTGGACTTCAGGCAGCATTTCTCCAAAAAGACGATGGTCAAACCTAGGAACAATCTTCCTAGAGACCTGGTCAGTGGCCCAGGAGGGGAATAAAAAATTAGTCCAAGGGCCAATATAGGATAATATATACATAGACAAGCATATACAAAAATATAGAAAAATAACACTTATAGCCTCAGCAAATGGGCTTAAAATGTCTTCCAAAATGGCAACCCTGATTTTAAACTTACACAAATGTTTGTTTATATAAATAGGATGTTTAGCTTTTTCTAAATGTGACTTTGAAGTCTATGAGCTTTTCTTCACCATGTGATAAGATGTGTAAATAAAGCAGGAAGATCTTTAGTTTAAAGGAAAGCTATGCAAATTCAAGAATGGCTTTTCCCAGAGCAATTTATAGGTGTGGAAACAAAAATTTTCACCTGTTTTCACCTTGCCAACCAATTTTCATCTGATGCCATAAAGAGAAATAATAAGTTTTTTAAAACTATTGTGTTTTCTTAAATCTACATTAGCTCTTTTTTGGGTAACAGTCCTCAGGGAGAAAAATAAGGAGTTCACACATCACTAATTAGAAAGTTTCCACCAGCAGCAGATGTAAATACATTTCAGATAAAAATAACTTTAAAATGTCACTCGGAAATATTTAAAACAAATCTCTCATTTTTATTATCTTTTTTTTCCCCTGGCATTTTCATTTATGATCTCCAGAACTGACTGAGATTCCTACCTGGATGTCCTGTAACAGTGAGTGAAACACTTTGTTGTAAAATGAATAGGACTTCCATCAATCACAAGTCAGTGCATTACCTTATCTTCACAGAATCTTGTTGTGCAATTCCTAAGCAACCAGGAAAAACATACTGAAGTGTGCTGCTTATGCACTCACACACATGCCCCTGATCACCAGCTAGACAAAAGCTGTGTATAGCAAAAACCTGAATTTTATCCTTAAACTGAAATTATAATGGTAAAGCCTTAGCTTGCTGCAGGGTAATTATGAAGTCAGGTTGAGAGATGACTGATAATAAACTTATTTGAGACTATTAGGGCTTGTATGCAAGTCCAGGTCATTGTAGTATTTCAAGAGTGGTAGTTTATAGAAAATTTTCTCAAGTTATCTATATAATTTCAAAACAGCTGACAGTATAATTTTGACAGCATTATTTTCTGCTGTATTTTCAGATACTGGTGACATTATGAAGCAATGAAGAAGAGTAGCTTAAATATCTACATCTCTGAAAATAGATTCATCGTATGCTGTTGTGGGTAACCCAAAACATTACTTTATGCCATCTCTAGCTGTGCCCAAAAAAGTGTTACTCTCTCTTTAAGACCCAGCATGGCCAGATCCAGAGTTGTGGGGCAGTCGGGAGGTGCCAGTCCCTTTAAAAGTTTGGGACACCCAAGCCAATTTCCTCTTTTCCCTGGCAGTGTTTGCTGAGGGCGGATAGTTGGGGTTTTTTTCCTGGCTTACAACAGTAGCCAATTGGAAGAGATGCGTTTCACATTCAAAAACTGTTCTGGAATGAAAACCTACGGGCAGCGCAAAGCGAGCGGGAGGGTGCCTGTGGCCGTGTGACCCCGGGTCAGTGCTGACAGCCCGGCTTGTCCCACGCAACCCTCCCGCCGTGCGGGGGGCGAGCAGCACCGACACCGCTGGAGCGTGGGGGCGCCAGGAGGAGGCAGCGGGGCCAGACCTGACCCTGCAGGTGCTGCTGGCACTGCTCTGCCACTAGAACTGCTCCGAAAGCCCCTGCCTTCCTGGGAGGGTTCCTTTTGTCTGTCGGCTTGTTTTTATTTTTGGGAGGTTTTTTTCTTTCTTTCTTTCTTTCTTTGTTTTGTTTTGGTTTGGTTTTGGGTTTTTTTGTTTGTTTGTTTGTTTTTGTTTTTTTTTCTTTGTCACCTGGACCACGCAGTCAATTGGGGAGTGACATCTTAGGGAAGAGTGCTGACGCTATTTTCCTTTTGTCTCCCTACACACATTTGGCAGTGGGGGCGGTACCCCACCATTTTGGGGCTCTCCTTATTTCTGTGTGATTGGTGAGATTTGGCAATTTTATATCTAGTGATTATTTGCTGTCATTTTTTTTTCTGTTGCTGTTTTACATCTTAGTAAACACTTATGATTTTTACTTACATCTACTTGTATTCATTCCTTATTTGTAGAAAGAGGTTGGTTGAAACTAAGGGAAGGTTACTCATGTTAAAGTGTTCACCACTTTATATTGTCTTATACTAAGACCTATGCAGTAAGCTACGACTGTAAAATCACTGTTGTGGTTTTACCCCAGCCAGCTACCCAGTATCACACTGCCACTTGCTCACACCTCTTCCATCCCCTGTGGGAGGGAGAATTGTGAACAAGAAGCAAACCATGGGGCTTGAGATAAGAACAAAATAAAATGTAATACTGGTGCTACTACTACTACTACTACTACTACTACTACTACTNGGTGCTACTACTACTACTACTACTACTACTACTACTACTGATAATAGTAATATTAATAACTGTAATGAAAAGGAGAGAGGGAAAGTAATAAAACCCAAGAAAGACAAGATGCACAACACAGTTACTCACCACCTGCTGACTGATGGTCAGTCACTGATGCACTCCGAGCAGCAACCAGCCCCTCCCAACCAACTCCCCCTATTTTACATACTGGGAGTGATGTTCCACAGTATGGAACATCCCTTTGGCCAGTTTGGGTGAGCTGTCCTGCCCATGCTCGCTTCCAGCTTCTTGTGTACCTGCTTGCCGGCAGAGAGTGGAAAACTGAAAAGACCTTAACTTAGGGTAAGCTCTGCTCAGCAACAGCCCAAACATCGGTGTGTCAAAACAGTATTCTCATTCTAAATCCAAATGGCATCATTATTTCAGCAGCTAAGAGGAAAACTAACTCTACCCCAGACAAAACCAGGAAAATCACAAATTACTTGTTGACTGCAGTGTTCTTCTGAAAGATTACTGAATAAATATAATATAGAGCTATGACATTTTAATTTCTATTTTACAAAAATAAGTCCTTAACTAATTTGAATGGAAGGTAGCAAATATTGACAATATTCAGTCAAATAATTTTAGTAGATAAAATAGTATATTAAAAAAATCCCATCAGAACAAACCAGCAGAACAAAAAACAACAGCAACAACAACAAAAATTCAAGAGGAGATATCTTGAATGAGAAATTTTTTACCCAAATATTGGAGAGCCTTTGACATCAGTGAAAATGCTGTTATTTTAGTGAATAAGGAAGAATCTTTTTTCAAAGAAAAGGTACTGAATTTTTCTGATTGAATATGGTGATTCAAAGGTGTATTCAATCTCTTATTACTTGGAAGAACAACATAGTAAAATTTAGAATAACTTTCCTTAGATTAAGTGGAGCAGTTCAGATCTTTTAAAACAATATAAATGTGCTTATTCTATCTTTGGTAAACTATGTTAAACTGTTAGAAATGCCCTCTATTGATCAGCATAACCAAAAAAGTGTTTTATAATTTGATTTGCTCACTAACACCATTCTATGTAATTTTTAATTGAATTCATTATTTACTTTCCTGGAAGATTTTAATAGAGATCATATATTGTCTTTTTAATAACCTGATGCAATTTCAAAATCTTTTCCTCATTAAAAATAGTATCTTAAATGTGTATACTTCCCACAGCATAAAATGAATCCTTTTATATAAAATACTTTAATAACAAGAATTTTAACTGATGTTCATTTTGTTGAAATTATTAATACAAAGAAGGAAAACTATTTTTACTCTGTGTGCAATTTATGTCATTTTAAGTCATAATTAGTCTCACAATGCAGCCTTTTTCATTATTTAAATGACAGTGAAAAATAGAGTAGACAAACTTCTTTTGTTATTTTTTTATTGCTGTTATAACACACCAATAAAACTTGTTCAGCTAAGTTACCCATTTGTAACAGTTTTGTGATACTATATAATTGAAGTATCAACCCATGCAGATACAAGGCATAAGTATTGCTCAAATGTAAAATGTTTATATAGCACATTCTAACAATATTTTTATTGCTTATCATCTGTGAGGATAATTACAAGAACTGGATGATCATAATTAGTAGATCTTTATTGCGTATTGCCTGGTTTGGACATTAGAGATCTTATCTGACGACCACAGATACTATTGTACTATTGTATCCATGACGCATGTATATACAAGGAGATGCAACTGTGTACAGAGATATTTTCAAGTTAGATAGAGGAGGCATAATTAAAACAATAAAACAAAAAGAAGTGTAACTTGTCCAGAAACGTTGTGGGGAAGAGGGGGGAGGAGGGATTCTGGTTTTTTGTTTCATTATTTACTCATTTTTATTGATCACTTGTATCTTGAGACAAGTGACATGGATCCACATTTCATGGAAAGTAGGCCAAAATGAAAAGACTGATGGAAAAAAAATAAAGAAACCTATAGAACAATTAAGGTTGGAAAAGTCTTCTAGTAATCTTGAGTCCATCCATTAGCCTACCAGAAGAGGTTTAGATTAGATGCTAGGAAAAATTTATTCACTGAAAGAGTGGACAAACATTGGAACAGTCTTCCCAGTTAAGTGGTGGAATCACTGTCCCTGAGAAAGTTCAAAAAATGTGTAGATGTGGTGCTTAGGGACATGGTTTAGTGCTGGCCTTGGCAGTGTTAGCAGTGTTGCGCTACAGGTTGGGCTCTAAAGTAAGTTTTCCGATGCAGAGAGTCACGGACATTCATACATGGCCAGTATGATCAAAGAATGCCACTTCATGGTTAAAAATAGCCCCCTTATATATACAGTGCTTCATGTTTATTGGGTACATGTACTGTTCACGTGCTTTAACAGCAAATCAGTAAAACTTCCTTACTTCCGCGTATACGTAATGCTTTCTTATCTTTTGCTGCCAAGGACGTTTTCCAATCTCGAGCAATACCTTTGCTCTCAGGTATGTAGACCCCCCGTTACAGGGCCCCCAGACCTCTCCGGCCAACAAAGTCTGGATCGTTCATATGGCTGTAAATATCCAACAGGGCTCAACGATCTTAGAGGTCTTTTCCAATGAAAAAAGAAATGAAAAACATACACATGATATCTTAATAGAAAATTGAATCTGTTTTGAGGACAAAATACGTGTAGAAAAAATGGAGCAGTACCTTTGGAGAAATCCAGTTCTTTAGCATGATTTCCCTTTCCTAAAGACACTGAAAAACCTGTTTTGAAAAAATCAGGGTACTGGCTATAAAGATCACTTTCTGTTGGAAGTTCATAAACTGGACATAGAAGAGTCAGTTCATAGGTTTCTAGAGATTTGGGATGTAAGCAGTATTTGGAAGATGAAAAGCATGAGCTGCTTTGTCAAATAGCAGCAGACTAAGCGTGTATAGGAATAGGAAAGGAAACTTTCTGCAGTGGCTGTATCAAAATTAATATTCACTGAAAGAGACAGGAATTGTGGGCTAAAATGTTATCTAATTGTGTATGCAAAGACTGTATCAAATTGTATTTGCACAGGCAGGCAGATCGAGAATGCTGTCATCCTTAATTCTGAAATCCTTAACTTTCGAACTTTGACATTCTTTTAACACCATTTTTCAGTATAGTGTATAATGTATAATGCATATATGCAGAAAAGGCAGTTCTGGCAGTAACGTGTTCTCATTTTATCCGTTGCTAGCTGTTCCTTTTCTCAGAAAACTAATCAAACCCAAAAGCATTTCATAATTCACATCAGAAGGGAATTGACTTTCTTCTATCAGTCTTAATTCTTTCTTTTTGTTAGTATTAAAACAGTTATCTGTGCCACCTAATTTGACTTTGACTTGCATTTATATACTACAATCTTATATTTGATTGTCTGAAAGGAAAGGGAAATCAAGTACATAAAAAGATTCAATCAATCTCTGTCTATTCTGCTCTCACAGGTATGGTAAAAGGGGATGCTTTCAAAAGACCTTTTTCTCTTACAAAAATGATCAGGACCAAACTGCATTAAAATAATAAAAAATCCCCTGACTACTAGGAGCAACAATCAGAATTGGCATTCAATTTGTATTCCACCAGAACATTTTAGCATGCCATCTTATTTCAGCAAGCAGATGGTGTAGCATTTAGTTCTCAGCTGTTGGGAACGTTGATGGACTCATCATCTTTGGCACAGTTTGTATTGTACTTTTAAAATAATAACACTTTTCAGTAATTGACAGAAATTGCACAATTCAACTATGCACCCAATGCGCAGCACAGAGTGATGCATTTTGTGAAGTTAGTGTTTCATTGACTTCAGCTAGTAACTTCAGTTTTCTGATAGTCTGAGAGATTTCATGTCAAAAAGCATTAGTCATTTCATGCATTTGATTTACCTGAACTTTGTCTAAGAATAAAGGTCTGAGATAACTTGTTTGTTTGTTTGTTTTTGTTTTGGGTTTTGGTTGTTTGTTTTGTTTTGGGTTTGTTGTTGTTGTTGTTTTGTGGGGATTTGTTTGGTTGGTTTTGTTTGTTTGTTTGGTGGTTTTGGGGTTTTGGTTTGTTTGTTTTTTGGGGTTCTTTTTAATATAAAATATGTAGATTGTCCAGGCACTTTGACTAATTTGCCTTGTTTAAGGGAATCCTGAAGATTTATATAAATATCAATAAGAAAATATTGGAGCTGCCGAAAAAGTACTCTTCTGTATCTTTTATGCGATCTTAAAACTTACAAGTAAGTTACAAAATAACTGTTTTGGTTCTAATGACACAAGAGTTGAGACACTGAGTCCCAATTTTTCCTTTCTCTTCTAGGTATTTCCTTGACATCTCAGACTTGTACCTTTCATTTAAAAAATAGAATTATAGCAGTCAAAGTTCTGCTCCACTTGGAAAGCCTTCTCAATGATAAAATAGATTCTACTTTTCCCAAAATACCTAATGCTTGAAAAAAACCAAATTAGTATAAAAGAGGTTGCAATCACTTGTTCAGAAAGGGTCATAGCTAAAGTCTGTTTTAAAAATTATTTGCTGATTTTAAATACAAGACTGTTGACCAAGACAAACCATTGTTTAAACAGTGAAACATAAAATATAGAATTGCACTAGACAAAAGAATAAAGTAAGATTATGTCACTGCTTCATAAGGCCTTATAATCCAAGAGTTCGAAAAGAGATGGTGTAGCACACCAAAAATATCCAAATAGTTCTAAATGTAGCATCATTTTTGAAAGGATTAACTATCAATTTATTGGAAGTGGAATATCTGGAAGTTCTTATTCTACCAGTTCAATCTCTATTGTTCATATTTTCTCATCACACAGCAATTTATATAGGTAATTTTTTAAGCTATGTTCATGTAACTGTATTATAAATCTGTTTTCATTACACAGCAAATTATATTGTCTTTACAGAACAGAATAGGCTGAATATTAACCCTTCAATATGCAACTTCTAGACCTGTATTAAGATAACCTCTGAAGCACCTAAATTTCCCATATTTCCTAAACTGAGAAATTTATTTTGCAGAAATTACGGTGTTGTTTGGAAAAAAAAAAAATCCCTCAGCAAAACAAAACAACCCTGAACAGCTACGTGAATGTTTTAGGAGATGATTCACCTATTAATTAACACAGTGAAATTATGCACAGATAAACATAATTTTTCTCAGACACCAGAAAGACATTTTATTTTTTTAAAGATAATTGTGAGGTTAAAGCTAAATAAATTATAAAAGAGAAGATCTGTGAGCAGAAGCAGAGGAGAAAAATTATGACAAAGGCAGAAAGACGAGAAAAAAGACTTTCAGTGACAAGATGACACAAAATTTTACACCAGATTTAAAAATGAAAGAAAAAGATTCTCTCTCTGGGTAGACTGCTAGATAGGCCTCCAAGCATGTTTGGATATCAAGACTTGTTGAATTCACTATGCAGTTTAAGTTCATACTGATTTCAAGAAAAGTGCATACAGCAGAAGCTGAATTAGAGCGTTAGGATTAGTCAACCAATAATTCAGAAATACAAATTACTAAATAAAATTTAACATGATTATGGTGTGGGCTGTGGTTGTACCATTTGAATTTAAAATAAATTTCCATGGTAAATTTCCAATTACCCCAAACAATTTCTTAGCAATAACACTAAAAACATCCCCAACATCTGCACCTTGTCCTTTTGAGGATTTCATTGCAAGTCTTCAGAGAATGAATCGGATTCTGAGATAGCAAAACAATGTATTCAGGTTTTAAGAGTGCCCAATAAAAAGGTATTACAAGATAAGATAAAAACACTGAAAGAAATTCAGTGTCAGTCTTTCATTGTTTTGTTTATCTTATCTTATTTTTTACCAATAAAAAGGTATTACATGGTAAGATAAAAACACTGAAAGAAATTCAGTGTCAGTCTTTCATTGTTTTGTTTATCTTATCAATCTCTGTAGGAAGCAAAAGGAAACTAATAAATTTTCAGAGCATCTTTTTCTCCTCATGCTTTTTCAGTCCCAACTTGACACTTGTTTTTGAAGTGTTTTTGTGGGTTTATGTTTGTTTGGGTTGTTTTGTTTTATTTTATTTTGTTTTGTTTCAGTTTTTTTGTTTTGTTTTGCTAAGGGTTCTCCAGTGGGATTCAGCAAGAAGCTCAATTTCTATATGCTCTTACCTTGGAGATTATGAACACTATACAAGTCAGTATGAAGAAAGATGCTTCCAAATAAATGCTGTTAATGATCCATTTTTGACAACATTAAATATTTTTAAATATGGAGTTCATTTTGTGTGACAATAAAACGAAATTTAGAAGATGCTTTGGTTGGTAATGTAATATGCAGAAGTTTTTCATGGCCACTTTTATATGGCCATCCTGTCAATATATATTCAGTCTATTCTGTTGTAAATAACTGTATGTCTAAAAACATGACCTCATGAAGTTTTCTTGAATAATTTGTTAACTGTGTATATTGTTTATATTAACGTGCTTCTCTTCAGTATGTGTTGAATGGACAAATGGTCCAAAGAATTAATTCACATATGAATTCCACTTAGACACCACTACAGTTTGCATTCCAGCTGGGGTAGCTGAAACTTATTGCTTTTCCTCTCTCACTATTTGTTTTTACTTTCTTTTGGCTGAATTAATATTCCAGTTTCCCTCCAAGAACTTCTTTCCTAAGAATAATCTTTCACGTATCTTAATGTTATTTTCTTTTCATGGTGAAGCATACAACATGAAGAACACAGTTGTATCAAAATCTTTACATTCTTCAAATTTTTAAAAGCAGTTTGTTATTGAGGTTTTTGAGACATATTATTTCTTTGTATTAGAGTTAGAATAGCTGGAAAGATTAGAATCCAAGTATGATTGAAATTGTTCTATGTACATTTGTACTGATTCATAGCTGTGTATTTTATATTTTGGCAAACACAAAATTAGATTAAAATTAATTAACTGTACCTTATATTTCCTAATACTTATCACAAATTTCTGTTCTTGCATATTATTAAACACTCTTCCTATAGTCACATTATAGAAAACATGTCTCAAGATGTTTATATATTTCCTTTGTCATTGAAATTTGATCAAATATATGTCTCTACACTAAAATAAAGCATAAGTCCTAGCGGACTTCAGGTTCCTGTGAGGAGAGAGCATGGCTAAATCATGATCACAGCCCTTGACTTCAGGAGAGAAGTGACTTCCATGGAATAATCCCAAAGAATACAACCATGGAGAAAATAGGGTCCAGGAGACCTAGATGATATGCAAGGATCACCTCCTCCAATCTCAAAAATGGGCTACCACGAAAAGCATGAATTCAAGGCAAGGTGGCAAGAGCTCCCAGTGTATGTACAATGAGTTCCTGATTAAACTCATACATCAAAAGGAAGTATACAGGAAGTAGGGCCAGGTGACTGGGGACAGGGGCAATAAATGAACCCTTTCTGAGGGCAGGAATGGAATTCAGAAAGCCAGAGATCACCTGGACCTGAAATATTAAGGGCAACAGGAAAGGGGCATGAAGAGGTACATCATCTGCCAAAAAAAATCAGGAAAACATAGGCCTCATGCTGAATGCTACCAGACATTTTCAAATTAAGCCTGAAGCAATCAAGTCACTGTTTCAGGTTACAAATGTAATGTGACTCCATCATAAATTGACAGGCTTATTTCATCTAGTGTATAATAATTATTATTGCTTTTAGTGATTACTTTCTAATATGTTATCCAACACTTTTTATTTGGATGCAAGAGGCCCCTTCACAGTGGATTCCCATGTAGAAAATAGTTCATAGCATGTCTCACAAAGGTAGCTGTATTATTTGACCTTAAACTATTTTCCTTATTTTCATGTGGAATATGAAAATAAATTCATTTCTTAAAAATGTATTTTCACTGGGAAGCATGAAATACATTATTATGTATTATGTACAAATATAATATAAAA
>WEKY01010824.1:18790-80540 GCA_013390045.1 Picathartes gymnocephalus
ATATATAAATATATAAAGATATATAGATATATAGATATATAGATATAACAGTATTGTATTCTTATATTTTAATCAATGTGGATATTGTAAATGTCTCAGTGAGTTAAGTGCCAGTACCTTGATGTGATACAATACAGGAAATCAACAGAACTCTATGTTTTATGAAAGATTCTTTCTTATAGACTTTTTAATTACTAATTTGTTGTTGTTGTTGTTGTTGTTGTTGTTTTTTAGGGTTTTTGGTTTTGGTTGTTTTGTTTTTTTGTCCTTGAGCCTTAACAGACCAGGATGAGGTTACCGTTTAATTTTTTTTTTTGTAAGGCTGTCACTCCACAGGTCAAATATATATCACAACTGTGCAGACACTCTCTTGTTATTAATAAAAGGAACTCATCAGCTTACTTACCCAAGAACTTACAGAAGTAATTAATGATCATATAACTATTCACAATGATCCCTAAGTTCCCTTTAAAGTCACAGCTTTCACAATAAAGTGCCAACAATTACTCTTTAAAGAAGTATTAGCAAGTGTACTGAATGACTCTGAATTGAACCAAAGTTTTGAGTGATTCTATCTACAGGAAAGACAACCATATTTCATGGGAGACGTGTGAGAGTGGTTGTTCTCTCCTGTCACTGGTGATAAAACTATATAAAGATACATTCTCTTCCTCATTAAATAACACAGCTTTAGTCATGCAGCTGCATAGCAGGCTTGGGCTACATCTAGACTATATATCTCTATATTTTATCTTTTAAAATCTATATTGTTTCGAGAAATTCATATTTAGCACAAAGCAGATGTGCTTCATTTGGGACCACACTTTTCAGATTTAAAAGCATGATGCTGCCATCTTTGCACCTGTAGGCATATGAATGTACAAAGGTAATATATACACAATGGCACTTGGAAGAAAAATCTCCAAGTATATTGAAAAATTTCTATGTAGTAGTGAGTAGCATAAATGCTACAATTTTGTCATTCAAAGCACATTCTATTGAATATATACTGAAGAATGGAATTTAATCTTCTTAAATGCAAAAAAGCTTGTAAATTTCTCTTCAGAAAAATATATGTGCGTATATCACAGAAAACACATTGAGAAAAACAGAAACTATGTATAAGGAGGTTAGAATTATTCTTACATGTGTATGTATATGTATATCTGTGTGTATCTCTACATGTATATACACTTAGAAATTCTCTTTTGATAATTTCCTCAAGTTATGGCCCCATTTGCATGTAGTTCAAGAAAGAATTTGAAAGCAAAGCATCAGAAACAAGCAGATAGTTTATATTCTTAGAAAATATGACTTCTTCAGTTGGAAAGAGATGCCTTTCCCCAGTGGTTCTCACAATATAGTGGGTGCTGTAATCCTGCTACAGAAGTTTCCACTGCAACCTAAAGTATCCAAAGAAAGGTATCTGATTTTTAAAGTTTGTTTCTTAAAAACAATGAACAAAATATTCCCCACTAGGTGAAAATCAATAATTTATTACATATTGCATAATGCTGTATATTAACGTACAAAAAATATAGCTGCATATATATATATGTTCTATGCTGCATATGATAACTTCATTTAAAACAGGAGCTGTGTAAGGTCATTTTAGAGTTCCAGCTGTGATTAAGAAAGAATGGTAGACATACGTAAACATGCATTATTGTGATAAATGCGGGTGAAGGAATTTTACCCATTCTTACCACAATTTTCCAATCAGTAACAAAACTCTCATTTATCTTACTTGTAACTTGATCAAGAACTCCATAAAAAAACAGTTATAATTTTGCCTACAATACTTTACAAATATTATTCAGAATATTATTAAGAAATACCTCAATATCACAGGACTAGATATTCTGTCAACTTCTCTTGATATTTTACAGGATCATAAGATCATGCAGAGGGGAGGGGTCCTCTGGAGGTTTCTGTGGCATAAGCCAGCCTTGTGCACAAAATAGAGTCAGTACTAAATTAGGGCCAGAATCCTCAGGCCTTCTGTAGTTGGGCCTTGAATACCTCTATGGATGGGGACTTCACAAACCTCTCTGGCAAATATTATACATGCTATATTACCTTCACCATTGTGGTGATTTCAGCTGGGGTAGAGTTCAGGACTCTGTCCAAGCTGATCTTGGACACTCCAGGAATGGGGCACCCACAGCTCCTCTGCAAAACATGTTCCAGTGCCTTACCACCCTCACAGTGAAGAATTTCTCCTTAACATCTTGGGGCTTTCTTTTCCTTGGTGGTGGTGGTTGTTGTTGTTGTTTTTGGTTTTGGGTTTGTTTTTGGTTTTTTTGGCAGGGGAAGAAATTTGGTTGGTTGGTTGGTTGGGGTTTTTTAAGGTACAAATTTTTTATTCCTATTTTTTCTATGATCCGTTATTCATATGTCATCCATGGGGATTTTCTTACATGCTCACAGGAACTACTCAGATTACGCAATTCAAGCTTGTAAATATATCAAGAGGGAAGAGAGAACATTTTCCTAGCATTAAGATGGAGTGTATCTCATTTAACAGTGCTTAGAGGTTGAAAGTGTTTGTATTTTTGGATTTTTTCCCCAGTTTTATGAACCATAATTTAGATCCTAAGGTGCATTACAGTTTTCATACTCATATATTCTTCTGGCTTGACATGTCAAGTGCTGACAGTATGACATTTTGGATATTCATCTATCTTATTTCAGTGATCTGCAATGTGTGTGGGAATAATAAATCTCTGCTCTGCTCATTTACAAATTTTTCAGGCAGTGCTGCTCAGCCCAGTCTTATTTAATTATTACTCTGATTTTCACCACAAACCCCAGATTTTGAAGCACATATAGTGAAACAAGAATGCCATATTTCTTCTGTACATTTGGTGTAATGCATACTGAATAGTAATTACGAAAATTAGAGGTATAATTCAGCTAGTAAATATTGCTATAATTATAATTGAGTTGCATGATTTGACTAATACAGATATTACAGTCTATCAAGTATATTTTGTGTTCAGTTTTATTCAGAAAAATACCCAGATAGGCTGAGGGTAAGATAGGGTGAGGGATGAAAATTATAGGCCTTTCACATAGTCTCAAGTAAAATTGGTGAAATATTATTATGTTTTATTGACATAAAATAAATTAAATTACATGATTGTCAGGAAAAAAATACTAAGTAAAAAGGCCAAAATAAAATAAAAAGTTTTTAGTGCTGCCTAATTGAAGTATTTGAATTCATTAGAGCCAAAATTACCTTTTGTGTTTATATATTCTTCTTTTATGGTTTCTATCTCAGGATAAATAGTTTTGAAATCACAGAAATGTAGAATATGAAAAAAGATATCACATTCAATTCTAATCATACTCAGTTAGGGTTTCTCCAAAGTTATGCTGGGGAAAGGGAGGCAGCCTAACGGTGCCAAGATGGCAGGCTGTTCAAACCTATGTTCCCATGATGACTGCAGCCATGCTTTAATTCTCATAGATATAGAATGAGACTCTTGTCAGCATAGTTCCCTGGTTTCTCAGGACTCAGTAGCTTGTATTTAGTTATGTTTTTCCACTTTTTTTTAGCCAGAAGAGATTGTTCCTCTTCTTCCTTCCATGAGGCCGTATGAAATAAATAGAAAGTTGCAGAGTGAACCATCTCAAGCATTGCAGTGATCATCCGTGCTGCATTAACACTGGTTCTGTCCTTTGTTCCTTTGCTAGCCCTAAGCAAGACCTGTGCTAGCCCTAAGGCAACTCTGCTATGAGAGATATTATCCATGATAATGCTATAATTCTTGGATCTAGAAATGAGTCCTTGACATGAAGGACTTGAATTTTACATATTTCTCTCATATTTAAGGACAGCTACTCCAGGCATTTTATTTTTTAGGGGTTATTGGAGGTCATTGTTCATTGGTATCAATGCTGTAAGGAATTTGGTTCTCTCTAAACAACAGCAAGATGGTTGCAAGTGCTCAGGCTGTTCCAGATAATTGTCAGTAACCTTTCATGTTGAATTATGCTAGTGATCAATAAAAAACTCTGCTAAAATGAAACTGTGTGATTTCAACCGTCTTCATATATAAACATTCATTCTTATAAATAAACACGTGTGTCTGTGTGTCTGTCTGTGTGCCATTGCTTGCCCAGAAAATCAAATCTTTCATAGAATCATAGAATATCATGAGCTGGAGGGAACCCACAAAGATCATCAAGCCCAACTCCTGGCCTTGCACAGGACAGCCCCAGAAATCACGTCATGTTCCTAAGAGAATTTTCCAGATGTTTCTTGAACTCTGTCAGGCTTGGTAGTGTGACCACTTCCCAGGAGAGCTGTTCCAGTGCCCAACCACCCTCTGGGTGAGAAACCTTTTCCTAATATCCAACCTAAACCTCCCCTGACTCAACTTCAGGCCATTTCCTTGGGTCCTGTCACTGGTCATCACAGAGCAGAGATCAGTGCCTGCCCCTCCTCTTCCCCTCACAAGGAAGCTGTAACTGCAATGAGGTCACCCCTCAGTCTCCCCTTCTCTAGGCTGAACAGACCAAGGGACATTGTTTTGACATTTCATTTAAATGAGAACACAAACACTAGCCTATTCTCTTAAGTAAAAAGTACTTCTTTTGGGCTAAAAACCAGTACAAGTTGGTCTCAATCACTGTATTTGGCCTGTTAGAATGAATGTGTCCTCTTCTGTTGTTACATTAATAAGGTTCTTTTCTATAGAGTAATCCCTTGGGATGTACCAGAGTAATCTCATGTCTTTTGGCATTCTTTCCATGTCAAAAAACAATTGTTATGCGAGGATCTTTTTTTAACCTCTTTTTTTCCTGTGAAAATGAACTATTCAGTCCTGTTAGTTCATCAAGAAAAAAATTGCAACATAGGAAATGGACCAGCTCCAAGGTCAATATCTGAATTAATAAGGAACGTAAGATATTTCAGGGAAGGTATAATAACAGTTTGTATAGAGAATACCAATGCTTTACAGTTTGAAAAAAAAAGGAAGAAAATCAAAAAAGAAAAAAAGGAAAAACAAATCCAAGAAAGGGAATGGAAACAGTATTTCATTGTTGGAAATGTGCTGCTTCAGCAGTGACAAACTCTAGTGTGGGGACCTGAGATCAGTCCTTCAAGTCTCTCATGCCAAAGGAGCAAAGTGGAGTAGCAGGCCAAAATCAACACAAGCTTGAAAACTTCTCTGATGTTAGTTTTTAGAGCTTTGCTAAAGAATCTGTTGCATCACTGGCAATATCGTCAAATGATCTGACTTCAGTTAGAACTGATCTGCATAACTAATAATTGTTTCTTGACAGACTAATGACACCTCCCTAAATTAAAAAGACAGTTTATTTACAAATTTCACTTATAGATGCTCATGTGTTAATTTGAAAATTAAAATGAAATTTTAGCAAAATATGTAGAAAGAGTGGGCATATTCAATCAATACCATTGTGCGTCTATCCATTTTGTCTATAGATCCTCCTTGTGACAGACTTTAGACAAATCAAACTGTATTTATAAGATATAATGAAATTTCAAATGCAATTGAGTTCCTATAATCTTATTGGAAATTTGTGGCATCTTGTAGGAGTCTCATATTTGTGTCTTCACTGAGGAATAAACCAGAGGAAAAGCAATTTATTCATATTTTTTCCTGGCTCTGTCAAAAGGACAGCTTCTTTTCCTGGACAGAAAAATGCACCTAGCTCTCACCAAACTGTATCATCTCTTGTCTTTTCTCTGGTGGAGAGAATTTCTGGTGACAGCAGAGAGAAGAAGGAAGAATTGATGTTACCCTTGCTATGAGGAAAGGGTGACAGGTAGCAAACCAGGCAAAACTGAAAGTCATCTTCTTCTCTTGCTATGCTGCTAATGAAACAAATAACATCACTGAAATCTTATGGGCACAGAAACATTTTAGAAATATTCATAGGATTCATGCCTATTTGCATTAATCTCATTTTCATGTTAGAACAATATAATTTTAGTTTCTGTGCTCTTTAAAAGCACTAACATTTATTATTCAAAATTCCCTCTTTCAATTATCACACACATTATTATATTTCTGTTAATAGATCTTTTGAAATTAAATTTAAACTATAGTCCTATTTCCCCTTCCTCTAGGCCTGAGATTCATAAAGAGAGGTAGGAGTACATGGAAGAAGAGAAACTGTCCTGTCTGTTGTACCATTGCTTATCATGCATGAAACAGGAATTTTCAAACTGATTAAAAAAAAAAATTGTCTCCCAAAAAGAAAATGAAACAAAAGAATCTCCATATCCCCCATTGTCCAGTGTGTTGAAATCTTTTACCTAGAAAACTCTTGCTGCAGCAAATGAAGCTTAAATACAAAGAAAGAATTTAATAATTTATATCAGATCATTATGCTTACTTTCAGTCCTTTTTCCAATTAATAAAAGCTTTCTCTGTGGGTCTGGACCATTCAGAGTTAGTGAAAGATCTTTCTAATCCCTACATCCTGACTGTTTTATGCAGATAGAAATACCTTTGTTTAGTATCTAGTCACAAATTACTGTGAAAACTAATACATATATTACTGTGAAACGTTATAATTTGAACACCATGAACATTTTATTACTTAAAATCAGTAAAAATGTGGCCCATCACTATTTAAGATTTCTAGATCAAATATGGATTGCACACATTCATATAGTGTTGCTGATTTATATCAGGTAAGTGTCAAAATCACTCTCACCCTAGCTAATTAAACTTTTGTGAATTTCTTGTAAACTGTTTTCCTGAAATTGCAATGGTGACAAATGGCTGACGTTCTTTTCATTCTATTTCCTCAAGAAATTGAAATGAACTTTTGTTTTGCAGTGAAAATCTCATTTTGCTTCATAGATCCTTGTTACCCTGCACATGTTCTGTTCTCAAGAGAAAGTTCTGATACAGAAATATAACATTTCATATGAAAAAAAAAAGCACCACTTTCTCAGACTTAAAAGAAGCCTGAGCTTAGTTGTGGAGGGAATTCTTTTCAGTATTATTGCTTCATAAAGTATATTGATTTCAGAGCTCCAATCTGTTCCAAAGAGAATATTTCATGGGATCTTGTTCAGCTCCTGTCCTCCCCAATGCCACTGGCAGAATGTGTTACATTTGTTCGCAGTACTCACTGAGGGAAAGAAAGAAAAGGGAAATACACAGCTATTAACATTTAGTATAACTGCAGTTCACACACTAACAAAAGAGAAACAATGAATGGAAAGTGTAGCGGGTTGAGTTTGAAACCGGGCAGAAACACCAATTTATGTAGTGGGTTTACGTACGTTGGCCCTCTGTGATGAGATAAGGATTAAGAGAAATGTAAAGCAGGCCTAGACTTTGAAAGATAAAAGATAGTTTATTAACAGAACTAAAGACAAAGGAAAAAAAACAAAAATTAACCCCTAGATGTTTCTCCCCCCACCTTATTTGTCTTTCCGTACCAACACTTCTTTTTCCATCAACAACCTAAGAAACCAAAACTTAAAGGTCTTTGGTCAGTTTACCATCTTTGAAACAAACTTTTATCAGTTCAGTTGGAAAGAGGAGTCTCTCCTGTCTCACCAGGTTGATCTTCCCACAAGAAACACAGTTTCTTTGTGGGGTTTAATATCACAGTGAACTCCCGCCCGGAGTCTGTCCAACTGTGACAGTCCTTTCCCCGATACGCAGCCTTTCCCGCGACTGTGTCGAGGACCCAAGTCGGTGTCTTGGGGGTAAAGTTTTAAGGACAAGCAGTTTTTAGTAGAACGGCATGGATCTTCTCTCTCTCTGGAAGCAAGGTCTCTCATCCCTGGAGCAAGGGTTCTCTTCTTCTATTCCTGGGGCAAGGGTTTCTCATTTCTCTCTCTTCTCTGTAGCAAAATTCTCCATTTCTCTTCTGTTCAAGTTTCTCATGAACCATAACTACGTCAACATCTGCTTGCTTCAACACAGTTAAGATGCTGCACCCCCCCCCAAGTCATGCAATATGGGTTATAAGGAATTATCCATCACCATAGCTCTACAAGAGAATTTCAGCTTAAAAGCATCTCCTCTCTCTCTTCCCTCTAGACTTCCAGTCCTCTTTTTATGGACCCAGGCACTCTTGTTGGTTCTTTCTGTGTTGTTATTCTTTCTAAATCCATTCTATGCACTTAAAGAGTTAATTGCCCTTCTCAGTTCAGCTGAAATTCCATGCATTCCACAGGGGGGGGGAGGGAACTTTACGGCCAAAGCTAGCAGGTTCCAATACCTCGCAGGCTGATCTCTCTATTGTTAGGTGTTTTGCAGCACCCTGAGGAGGCCGGGGCGGGGGCGGGGAAGCAGGGACTCAGTGTCCCCCCTGGCACTCCCAGGGTGGAAGACAGGGGCGAACAGAGGCCCGGCCCAAGAGAGCCCTGCCAGCCGCATGAAACTGTATTCTCTTCCCCCTCCAGCCTGGAGGAGCCGCAGCGCTGCCCAAGGGAGAAGCGGGGGGGGGAATGGGGCCCCTCCCCTCCCCCAGGCAGGCCAGGGAGGGCCCGTCCGCCCCGCGGGGGGACTGACGGATCCCCCCCACTCTGTTACCTTTATTCTGACCGGAAATGAAAGAGAGAGATTTTGGCTTCCTTGCTCTTAAAATGTAGATTTGCCAAAACGATTCTAATATGTAAGTGGTCACACAGAGTGCCTATTACAGAGCCAGCCAATCTCTGGGCTTCCCAGATCTATCAGAACGTGTACTTGGAGGAAGTCGTAAGAGCCTTTTCAGGAGAAAAAAAAAGTTGGCTTTTTTTTAAACCATGACAGAAAGCCAGCAAACATAAAGTGATTTATAAATAGAATTTAAACAGACATAACATAATCAAAATCAAAGCTGGGACTGCTGGGGAAAGCTCCCTCAAAATATCAAGATCATACCTGCTGGAAAAACTGTATGTTGAGGGACTCATGCTAGCAAGATGAGAGTAAAATATACCATTATCCCAACCTACCTTGCTTCATGGTCTTTTTTGTTTCTTTCTTTCTTTGTTTGAGGAATGTCGTCAGTGTCTAAAATAGGCAAGACTACATCAAAGTTTCTCCTTTGTGTTTGTGCTCAACAGACACCTACGAGGTATTAATCTGACCTGTTTTAGGACATCTATGTCAGGGTAGGATGAATGAAGCTTTCAAAGTACTTTACTTTCTTCATTTTTCAGAAAAATATCCTAGCAGAAGCAGCTCTGATGTAAGTAGCCACATTCAATGAGATGAATTTCCTACCCCAAGCAACATTCAACTTTCCTGTTCTGCCGTTCCTCACTTCCATGTTACTCTAACCAGCAACCAGACTCTGGTAAAGGTGATCTTAATACACAGGAATACAAAGATGCTTTAAAGAAGTCTTTCAGTACCGTACATCTTTCTGCTTTACAACTCTGAGGACAGGCATTTGACATTACCACTACTGGCATTTTTCTTTTTCTCTCAAATACTTAGGACATTATAAATTTTGAAATGACACCTTTGGTCACTCAGAGTCCTTCTAAGGTGATAAGACAGGGAAAATTTTTGGTTATTTTGGTAATGTCTATAATACTGCGGCAAACTTGCAACTGAATAAACTTTCATGATGTCAGGGCTTTCTTCTGATGATTAGGGAGGGCAGGAAGATTTTGTTCTTCTTTTCCTTTTTAATCTCACTATTAGTATAGTTAAACAAGGACTGTTAGAGACAGATGAACTGAGTGGATCTGTTGGCTCACTGCCTACAAGAAATGCTAAACGTCTTCTCTGTTTAAGCTTAATGGGAATGAACTTTAGATAAAAATTTTCAAGTGTTCAAAATATCTCACTTTTAACTCAGTCAAATCTGGAAACAATTCATAGATTTCATACAGAAAATGAAATTATGTTTTCAGAGAATCTTCCTTTCTGATTCGGTCTGATTATAACAGCACTGCTGCTGTCCTAAAAATCTACCTTCAGAAATTTTACAGCAAAGAGAGGTATTTTTCCCAGCAATGTTTTGAAACTCTGTTTCATTATGTCTGTCCAGAATTCCAAACTTGGTGCTCTTTGTGGGCTGCATCAGATTGGAGAAATCTGGAAGGTGTTGGGAGCCAAGCATGACTGAATCAAGTCAAGTTTGCAGTGTCTTTTCTGGAAAGGATTTTGGTCATGAGGGAAGAATGGCATAAGCACGTGATGAGAAGCTCATACATTCAGTAAGAACAACTCTTTAACCAATGATAGTATCAAGCTGTTGAAGGAAAAATGGTCAAATATGCATCTCATTAAAAAAACAAACTTAATTTGTACTGGACCCAAAATTTTGTGATGATAATAAACCTCTTAATTACAAGTGCATTTGTTTCCGAAAAAATATATAAAAATGTACTTGAAAATGAGATTCAAGGTGACTATAAATAGCTTTTACTTTCTGCCCAATATCCTCTTCTTATGCAGCAATATTTATTTGGCAAAAAATTATTTAATCATTACCTAAAACTTCAACAAATGCTATTAGCATATTGTATAATGAGCATCAACCATTCTTTCAAATAATTTAAATCATGTAGGAGATGTATACAAGTGATAAAAAGGATCTATGCAGAGCCTGTCTCAAAGTGAGAGCAGGAGAGTGAAGTTCATTCCAGCACTGATTGCTATGAGCATCATGGGTACACTTTGAAAGAAAAGGAAGAATAGCATTGAATATGAAGCTAATGAACAAGCTGTCCTCCTCAAAATACATCAAAATGCCATCCTTTGAGGTATCACTTCATTAATTTTTTATGCTTTTTGTGCTCTGAAAATAATATATTTTACAAAAGAAAAAAAGAGAAATAAAAAGAAAGACTTCTGTATCTAGAAAGACAAAAGCAAAAGAGTCATACTGAAAAGGACTACAAAACATACATTCTTACATCTGTAAAAATAATACAACTCCTTTTTGTCCTTTTTTTTTCCTTTGACTATACCACAAGGATGGGATTTTCTGATCCTTCATACATTCTGACAGCGATGAGATTACTGAGACTATTAACATCAGTCTGTTTGTAGGCCATAGGGAAGCTTAATAAGCTGTCTGACAGAAAAGCATTTAAGCAAACCCATGCTTCATTCTACACACATGCAATATATATAAGTAGCATAAAAAGACTCCAAAACATTTTCTTCCAAAACAACTGTATCTTTACTGCACTAGAAAAATTTACCTATTTCAACTAACAATTTTATTTTTTGTTTAGCTGTGTCACTTTATACTATGTTAGGAAATGTATTTTATAAAAAGTTAACTATCTGTGGAAATATTTAATGAAGTTCAGTGTTTCTTCATGCCCACAGATTGCTTTGCTTCATATCATATGCATATATTTTGAAAATATGTTTTCTCCCAGAAAGCTTATGATCAAATATGGAAGAAGGTATAAATTATAATGACAAGCAGCTAGATGGTATAGCTCACTAGGAAACCCTCCTACATGAATCTCTCATGGGCAATTATGCACTTATCTTAAGACCTTGCACTTCTTTAATTTGTTTCAGTACCTGAAATCTGTATTTAAGAAGGTTGATTGTCCTCTATTCCATCTTATAAGCAAATAGAAAAGCTTGAGAAAACTTTGCAGGAAAAATAAATGCATTGAACATTCCTGCAACTTCATTTTTATTTCAATAATTGAATAACAAAAACATTTTCACAAAAGCAAGAATCATCTTTTGTATTATTTCTTGTTCTGCTTGTTGTCCATTAAAGAAATAGTAACAAAGTATTATAAATCTGGTGTTTGATAAATATCTTATTGCCTGACAAGCTACTGCATTTTGAAAATATCAGCCTAAACTTTCAGCATGCAATTGCCTAACAGACCTATCAACATGTGTTAAAATGGCATGAAACAAAGACAGAAAAGTGACAGATAATTCAAAAAACTTATCTGGATGACCAAATAACTTACACTGGCATATCAAAGAAATTACATCACTAATATCTGTGTTCTGTTCTCTAGGTTTCCTATGGGTGTCATATATATTGCATGGAGGATTTTATTGAAATGAATGCTAAATAACCATATTATTCACAAGTGATGCTGCTTAATCAAAGTCCTGATGTCAGCTCAAATGACTACCCGTAAAACTCTTGACCCCAATCACTTACTGAGTGACTGTAAGTGAGGCAGATTTTATAGGAAAATGAGATATGAATATTTCAGGAACTTTTAAAGAAATATATCAGTATTTTGTTTTTACCTCTCAGACTTTAAAAGTAATGTTTTGAAACTGAATTACAGATGGGACAGGAAAAAAATTAGCCTTTTAGTAGAGAAGAAATAAAATTACATAAACATAGTGTTCCGATTCATTATGGAATCTTGACATGAGGGTCCAACACATAAAATTTTTCAAAGCTGTATTATTTTTAGCAGAGACCATTTGATAGTCATCAGTAACTTGAAACTCATCTACCCACAATTGCATATGCAAAGGAACAAAAAAGAGAAATCAAAGGAAAAATTTTGCAAATGGGTTTGAAAAGTCACTGTAATTGTAATCCAACCTAGATATTTATGCCAAAGATAGGTTTACTGCGAATCCAACCTCTATCAGTCAGATCTTCTGAAGAACAGAGTTTCCCAGGCGTTTGACTGGATTTTACTCTATCCATGCCCTGTGGGCAATGAAACACAGACTTTAAGCTGTCCTCAAATAATAGCTTAGAATACATTTACACTAAGCAATTTTATTGTGCACTTAAAATCCTGATCACTGATACTGCTTTGGTTGGCTTTATCTCAAAGGGAATTTTATGTACAAAATCAAAGCTTTGAGTTGAGTGAGGATAAGACAAACCATTTTGAAAGTGCAAAGACATTTGTCTACAAAAGTCTGTATTTTCAAAATAATAATTAAAAGAGCCCTAAACTTTAGTATTTATAAAGAATAAACTTCTCTTTTTGAAAGGAATATGAAAAAAACTACTGAAGATAGTAAATGCTAAAGAAGTCGTGAAACTCTATTAGAGTGGGGTGCTTTTTGTAATGTTTTTTAAATAGTGAAATTATATTATATATTTCTAACACTGAAAACTAGATGGTATTAGGGAAGCTGTACACTGATGCACTTAAGTTTTTTCCCTTGTGTAGATTTTTGTGGGATGGGTATCCAAGTGCAAAGAGAAGGAAACACATTATTTAGAAGTACTTCCAGCTCTAACTAGTATTCCAAATAGCAAAAAAAGCCCTCACATGTCAAACGTATTTGGTTTAGTTATTCTTGGAATTAATTAATTGGTACTAATATTACAGTTACAATGATCCATGTTGTCTCCCACTTCTTCAGAAATTTGGATTTGGACAGCAAGTACATGCAGGCAACTAAATGCATCATAATATTAATGAGGAAATTCATCCTTTTGTTGCATAGTAACTCCTGTTACAAATTTGCTGTTCATTCACCCTGATGAATTCAGAAATAGAATTGATAAGTGCATTTAAAATGGTCACCACAATAAAAAAACTCAGTAAAACATGAGAGAAAAAATACACAAAAATATGTAGAACAACGCCAGTTCAGACTAGATGAGAACTTTGGTAAAAGATAATTGAGCTAGGGAAATGTTTCAGATAGTACACCTGTGGTTTAAACGTCAATATAAAGAAGATTTTGATAGTGTGTTAACCTTCTCAGTGAGGTATAAATAACTTGGCTTAGAGAGGAACAGCAATTCTGCTTGAATATATACAACCCTATAGTTAATTTATATTTATCTCAAAATTATCAATCTCCACAATAACAGTGATCAGAACACAGAAACTTCTGCAGGTCAGACCCTGTTGCAGGCAGCTGGATAGCAACAACTGCTCTCTGCATACACATCTCATTATTTGTAAATATATAACCACCCTGTTCAGAAACAGATTGTACTTAATTGAGATGTAAATTCAAGAACAGTGCTGAACAGAACGACAAGATCAGACCCCGGAAAATGATTGTTGCTGAACTTGTACAATATGGAAAAAAAATCGGTCTGTAGTGTATGATATGTAGGGACTGTAATTTCTATCACTTTACTTAGTTTCATTGTGTTAATGCAGGAATACATGATGTTGCTAATATATGTCACTCAAAAAATTCTCCAGGTTTATAGATATTAAAATATATGAACTCAATTAACAAAATTGTCTCTGAATAAAAGCAGCCTATTAGTTGAGAGGACTAATTTTCCAAGTTTTAATATTGGGATCTAATCCCAGTTCATTGAAGATTTATAAACTGAGACTTAACCTCTGGGTTTAAAATACTTTAAAGCCTGGGTAAGCAAGATGTGTCCTTTATTAAAACAGCAACTAAACTAACTCAGAGTTCTGGCCTCAGCATATAAATAGAACCGTCAGAAAAATTATGGGGTTTTTTATATATTAATTGTCAAATGCTAAACTACATGTTTTGGGTAACATGATCTGAAATGAAGAGAGAAGAAAAAATCTCACAAAAAGAATGGATGGGTTAACTATTACTTCAAATTCTTTCCTTCAAAGAAATCCATATCATGTTATCCACGTATTCTCTTAGTCCGCCAATTTAGGAAAGTGTCAGAAGTTTAAATTCTGTGATGCATTTTCACTATCTTTATGACTTTCCCTATTTATGGAATTGGAGAATAAGTACAAGATAACAACGAATAACAGTAATATTTAAATTGTCAGGAGAATAGATTAGGCTCATAGTATTTTCTGTTCTCATTACAGACATTGTCAGATGAATGTAGAATTCAAATTTTAATGCCTCGTATATTTTAGCAATCACAATTGTAAAATATTCTTTTGTGACCTTCTCAATGTTTGTTTTCTGATTTATTAGCAACTTCTATAGATCTTTGCCCAGCGCGCTCATAATATGTAAGGGGAATGTCAGAATGCTCAGCCTATGTACATTTAGCACTTTTTAGAAGTTTATGTGTTATAAAGAGTTTATAGCAGAGGACATCTTCTAAATGGACAACATCAGACAAATAAATTAATAAAATAAATATTACATCAGAAATGGCCACTTAGATGCACTTTTGTTTACAAAGTCTAACCATTAGAAATTAACTCTGAGAAGTAAAACAGCCTGATAAAACTTTTTGATGCTTTTTGGGTTTTTTTTTTTTCCTTTTTAAACGGTTTTACTATTATCTGAAAAAAAAAAATTTAATAATGACAGTAAGTTAATGGATTACCACGTTACTCACTAATGTATACTATAACCTAGCTATTGAAATCTACTGGTGACTTCAAGAACAAGAAACATATTTCTCTTTCCATGTCAAACTACAAAGAATTTCAAGTGAAATTAAACAAGAATCTATACTGACTGCTGCCTCACCATTATATCTTGAAAGTAAAAAGCAAATGAGTACTAAGACACCAAGAGTAATTTAGGGGGAAAACAAAAGCTGTGTTTGATTCTTTGAGTATTTCAAGTCAGAATTTTAATACATTTATATTAAAATAATTTTTATAGCACAGCTTCATGCAAGTAATATGGAAATAAAATATTTTATTAATACAATTTTTTAACAAAATAAGGCAGAGAAAATGATGCAAAATATTCAAAGTTATTGATGAATCTACCTATGTTGGAGGAAAAAGTGGATGGCCTTAAACAGTCACAAATTTTAAAATCTCAAAAGCTGAACAATGAAAATATTTATAGTGTCTTTTCTGTGTGAGGAAGTCATCATCATAACTGATGTCTAGACGGATAATTTTTTTCTGTGTTTGACTATGTTCTGTCTGTATGTTAGACTTAATGGTCGAAATGGTTAGCATTTTATTGAATTTCTTATGATAGATAGTATCTAGTTAAATTGTTACCACTGTTTTTCTGCTTTTCTGATATCATTAAGTTCACTGAGAAACAGACAAATATGAATAAATATGTAATGTATAAAAGTTTTATTTTTACATGTAAACCTATTATACCCTCATTGATAAAAATAATTTAAGTAACCTAGTAGGGTTAGTGGTAACTAAAAACATCAGAAATTACAGCAATGTTAAAGTAATCCTCAAAGAAAGTACTAGAAAGCCAAGAAATTAAAAGAAAAGCAAATGTTGAAAGTAATCTAAATGTTTTGTAAAAGCAAATAAAAAAACAAATAAATCTTTGTGCATAGTCTTAATTTTATTAGATAACTTTAAAGAAGTAAAAAAAAAAATTTATAGTGAAAATTGACAGAACAGCAACAATGCTCACACTTTTATTGTTGCCTAAAATCATAGAATGATAGCTTGGAGGGACCCTTGCAATCATCTTATTCCTACCCCTCTGCCATGAGCATGGACACCTTCTACTCAACCAGGCTTCCTCATGTCCCATCCAGCCTGGTCTTGAACATTTTCAGGGATGGGGCATTCATAGCTCCTCTGGGCAACCTATTTCAGTGCCTCACCAACCTCACAATAAAGATTTCGTCTTAATATCTAATTTAACCTGTCCTCTTTCAGTTTCTAGCCATTCCCTCTTGTCCTGTCCCGATAACCCAGTCAGAAGTCCCTCCCGATCTTTCGAGCAGGTTCCCTTCAGGTACTGAGGGCCACAAAAGGGTGTCTCTGAAGTCTTCTCTTTTCCAGGCTGAACAACCTCATCTGTCTCAGTCTGTCTTCATAGGAGAACTGCTCCAGCCCTCTGATCACCTTCATGGCTTCCTCTGGACTCACTCTAGCAGCTCCGTGTCTTCCTCATGCTGAGGACCCTAGAGCTGGGTGCAGCACTCCAGGTGGGTGTTACAATCCAGTTTAAACCCAGAAGAGCAAAGAAAACCAAATCTCTGCATATAAAACAGAAAGAACTTTGAAGGTTCACAATATGCACAAAAAAATGTGATTAAAACCAAACAAGGTTAGATGTTGGTGCCAAAAAAAAAATTATATACTTTATATAATAGTAAAAGAGGCAATGAGAAAGAAAGACAAGAAAGAAAGGAAAAAATAGAAAAGGAAGTGTTCATGGGGGGCAGGGGGACAGGGATAGAGTGATAGGGGTTAGATGGAAGCATATCACCTGTCCGGGGGTCCCAATGACCTCTCATTGCTCCCCTCCATCTGGTCTTCTTGGTGGTGAGGGTCCCCCGCTGCCGCCACCACGCTGTGCCATGCCGAAGAGTAGGGATAGAATCCAGTGGGTTTATATCCCTTTGGGCTGGGTGGGAACATCCGTGTGTCTCCCTTGCAGGGGGCCAGTTTGACACTGTCCCTTGCAACACTATGGATCAATGCATCATCTCTGGTGCAGGGTCTGGGGACCACTTTGGCGGGGCCTTTGATGGGCCATGCCATCCCCTCTGCTGTCCTTCACGTGGGTACAACTTTCCCCCCCCGGTGAAGGGGCCCCTCAGCTGGGCTCCTCTGCACGGGAGAGGATGGGCGGTCACTACCTCTGACCAGAGGCTTTCCAACACACACGCAAAGCCTCTCCTCCCCCCACCCTTTGGTGAGAGGGTTTTTGCAAAGTCTGGCAGCTGATAGCCCAGGGTCTCCACCCGGGAGGTATTAGGCTTGTGCTTTGTGAATGCCCCCCGCCCTGAGTTGTCATATTTTCTTATTTTCATCAGCGAGCAATGTCGGGCCTCAGTCAGGGCGTGGTGGTCTCCTGTGCAGCTTTAGTCCCACAGTTCTGCTATAATAGGCAAAATTCTTTCATGAAAGTGTTTAAGTTATAAACTGTAATATTTCAGTCTCTGACAGTGGGGTCTCACCACAGTGGAATAAAGGAGCAGAATCACTTCCTTTGATCAGTTGCCCACCCTGCTTTTGGTGCAGCCCAGGACACAGTTGGCTTTCTGGGCTGCAAAGTGTGCATTGCTGAGTCGTGTTGAACTTCTTATCAACCAACATGCCCAAGACCTCCGCAGGCCTGCTCTCATTCCATTCGCTGTCTAGCCTGTGTTTATGTACTTGTATCATGTGGCTCCCAGGTATACAAACAGGCCCAAGGACCTCAGCTGACTTTTGTTACACAGGGTGTATGGAACAGAAGAGTTTGGCTGGAGTCACAGACATTTTTATCCCTCATATTCTTCTCTTCCTTAGTTCTGATGTTATCATTAGAATAGCACTCAAACTTTTTTTTTTTTTTTTNAGCTCTGCATACCAACTAAGATTTATTTAGCTGATGGGGAGAGACTAACTGAGTCAGGCCACCAGGAGTTTCACATAGAAGGACCGAACCCCCTGTGCTCTGCTCTGAGAGACCCCGAAACACAGGTGACAGGGGCTTTTCTACCCCTCAGACCCCAGGGGTGGAGGCACAAACATGACCAATTGGGAAAGCCCAAGGGTGTGGTCCAGGGGTGAGGGACAGGTTACACAGCAAACGGGAGAACAGGGGAGTGGGGTTACACCTGTGAGGGCCAATGCACAACGAAATGACAGAGACCTTTCTAGAACTTGGGGCAGGGGTGAAAGGAGAATGACAGGGGAGAGAGAGGGATTCTCTCACTCGACCAGGGGAGGGGACAGATAATTGACAGGGAGAGCATACAGGGTCCAAACAAGGGTACATGGAACAAACCAAAATACACTGAACCAATAAAAACCGCTGCATCACTGTTCCCTTGTTATTTACGTTCTGGATTGTTTTGGATTATTTTTAAATTTTATCAACACCATTTCAAGTGAAAGATGAGACTGGAAATAACCTGTTTTGGTCAAAAGAGTAAGAGGACTTAAGAGAGCTTGCTAGTTCATTTTGAGCTGTAGAGGTGTGTTTATTGGTGCCATGACATGAAAGGTATTTTATATTAGGACTAAGGGAGAAACTATAAAGAATCATGTCAAATTAACACTAGTAGGACAGAAGCTGGAAGAACAGAAAGATCTTAGTTGAAATATCTTGAAAAAGTTCATCCAAAAAATAGCTGAATGACAGAAACCTTGGACAACTCAGAAGTGACAGACTAAAACATTTCAGCTCTATTCCTGTCTTTTATATGCAAGCAGATGAATTTGATTCAAATATACAAGAAAAATTTACCTATAAATGTGTTTGGAATTTGTGTTACTATCAAACCAAGTGATACAGTAAGATTAAAGATTTTGATAGCCAAACTTAAAATTAATAACATTTTGCTATAGTCTCTTGCTAGAATATACTACCTGCCAGCAATAAACTAAACTAAACTAAACTAAAATATTCGGCACAGATTTTTCAGTAAACCTCTGAACTTTTTTCCATTTTAAAAACACAGTATCTAACTTACAATTCTTAGAAGTATAAAAGACATCAGTTTTGAAATTTTATCACTTCCAATTATATGATCAGTGTAAATTACAACTTACAAATTAATGCATTCTCTAAATTTTAGAGACATCCCCTTTCATTTGCCAGATTTTTAGCTGAAAAATGCCATTCTAGAGAAACCTCTTGGAGCCTGAAACTCTTTATTTTGTAAGTGTTAGTTTCCCAGTATGAAAAATAATACTTTTTCAGCCAGCTTCATTAAATGCAATGGCACTACATTGCAAGATAGGTTCATCAGCTGTATCTGTTCCCAGAGAGTACCAGTATGTAGACAGACTCAATCCCTTATTTAAGAATGGCAGTTTGTATTCAGATCACATATTAATGAACTTCCAGCTTCAGCATCTCTCCAGTTTTAGTAGAGTGTCTATCTGGAATAATAAATACTGATCTGAAAAAAAGAACTCTGTACTTGAGTTTTAGTACATGGAAATTTCCCCTTGTGTCTTATTTTCCCTTTCAGGAACATAATAAATTGTTTCCTGAGTGTGTTTGTCAGAAAACCTTAGACATTTAATTAAACACTTTCCCATCTACTTTATGCACAATTGTCTGGACAAGTATCTTGGCTATCATATTTTGTTTATTACACTATTTATCTTTGGTGAAATGAACCATATGCACCTATAAGAAACAATGGCTTTTTGCTGTTTTGCGATTGCTTTATTCAAGCCTTAATTGACAGCCGGAATTTTCCACATTACAGCATTAACCCAAGTGAAACTTTTGCAATGTAGAAATGTGTTGCCTTTATCTTATCATAAGCATTATGTGCATTCCTCCCAGTTAATGCTTAGCTGTTGCACAGACAAGAATGCCAGATCCATCTTTTCAAAAGGAAATAAACAAACAGGAACATCCCTCTACCTTGGAGCACTCATTAATTAAACAGCTATATAACCACATCAACACAGAACACACCAGTATTAAATTTCTTTCAGAATAGGAGATAGCTTATAAAATCTTTTCTAAAGCACTATGTAGGTCTCAAATTACAGCATAGTCAAATCTGTCCATGGAGTCCAGAGACCTATTCTACTTCTCTTCTACCTAACACCTGCCTTGGGTATTTTGCAAGACCTGTAAGCTCTAGTAAGAGTGTGATGCTGCTGCATAAACACAGGGAACGTGCTAGAAGAGTGATAAATTGAAGTGAGCATTGAGAGACGAAGTACACAACCCACAGGACACCCAAGCTCTTCTGTAGGAGCAGAAGGAGGCCAGGCATATGATTACATTTAGAAAAGTGGTTTCCACCTTACTAACAGCAGTGACAATTTCTCTGCTCACTGTAACGAGGTCACCCACCTCACATAGACACATGTTCACGTTTATGTGTCTGAATACAGAACTGAACCTCACCCTGGTATTTCCAACATTTATCTTGTAGATAGTCTGTTTCTTAGACCTAGCAATTACTTCTTTGATTCAGACATTTTGCAATGCTTTTGAATTCAGTACGAAATTTGCTTTTTATAGAATAAGCCTCTACTTAAAATATTTTAAGATTTTCAAGTCTTATTCAGAATCTATAGTAAATCTTTGAGGGATGCCTGACTCATATTTCAATCAGACATTATAATCATATCTTGTTGTTGAAGACTTGATTGAAAACTTGCTGAAATGCATGGATGCAGTCATATGCCTTCAAAAGCTTTTGGATCAGTTTCTTACGGCCTGTGAATAAATATTATAAATTATCTCATTTTATATTTAAAATTAAGAAAATATCTTTTGCTTTTAAGATGGACTCTATAGATTCCACTTTATTATTTAGAAACTACTTCATGCAGATTGAAAAATGCAAGATCAATGGATCCAATTTTTCAATAATTAAAACAGAATTGGGCTAGAAAATATTTTAAGTTCTTATATAGTTTAGCATTTACTATCAGATAAAACTTGAGCATTCTTTAAAAGGATTTGTATTATTTATTTGTAATCCTTTAATAGTGATTTTTATTTCACAAATACATTCAAAATCCATTTTATTGTATTTCTAAGCTGTTAGAACATGAATAAAGAATGCAGCATATAAGACAGTGTTATACTTATTATGATACAAAGGTATATATATATATATATTTTTTTTTAAAGCAAATACTTGCATCTTTAGAAAGAAAGTAAGTCCATTATTTTGGAATATCTGAACAGATTGATTATTTCCAACTTGGAAGTAAAATAATTCCCCTTTCCTTTTGTCTGTTTGACATCCTGCCCCTCGCCCAGGAACGCTATCACAAATGGAGTTTAATTAGAGGAGACAGGACTGGTGCAGCACAAGGACAGGCTGGCTCCAGCTTACACCAGCAGCCCCTTCTGTCCCCGATTCCCACACAGTGCCTCCACACACGGAGCCTCTCCTGCTCCTCGTGGGTCTGGCCCAGCCCTGAGGCTCCCCTGGGGCTCCCGTGGCAGTGGGAAGGGGCTGCTCCACTGCCCTGCGGGACTGCCAGGGCTCCCCCACCCGTGTGCAGGGGGATCAGCCTTAGGCCATCACAGCCTGGCAGACACTTCTTCTCTCCTTGTTAGAAGCAAATTAGCACAGGATAATTTAATCAGGCCACCACCTTTTGGAATGATTTCTGTACTTTGCTACAATAAAACCTTGTTAAATACAGGAACTTGAATTATTTAGTAAGACAAGAGAGCCATGGAAGAAATCCTTAACTGCACAAAAGAACCTTGATGTGTTACTAGCAGGCAAAAAAGTGGAAAATTATGATTTGTTATACAGCTAGCAACAAACTAAGAAGTGTCTTTTCTAACTTCTGACCAGAAACATTCTCATTCCTATCTTTCCTATGTCTTCTTAGCTTTCTCGATCTTCTAGTTGTCTTTCTGCTTTCTTCCATTTCTTCTCTTTCCTCTTCTGCTTCTGTCTGCTTATTTGTCATTTTGAAAGGAGCTGATGCATACTATTTCAAATATGTGTGGAATTTTTTCCCAGTGTCTCATACCATTTAAACCAGTAGGCAAAAGGTGTTTATTACTTTTATATTATTTTCTTTTGATCACAAAAGCGGCTCATCAAGGTTCTTCTATTCAGTGGAATTTTAATTTAGAGTTTAGCAGCTCTGCACGGTAATGATTTATTAATTGACTAGGCTCTGACTTGGGGTAAATAAGGCATGGGAAACTACTGGCAGTGACAAACATGGTGTGATAACCTGACTAAAATTACAGAGAGTACTATTAGAAATAGATTGCAAAGGCAGGAAGAGGGGAGCTTTTAAGGGAGAAAGGCTCCAAATTCACAGAAAACTGGAGAGGACCTTCAGGGAGCAGAGCCATGCAAGGCCAACATTGCTTGGTAACCTTGTCAGTAACAAAATATCAGGCTGACATTCCCTAGCTATACCAGAAATACCATAATTGGAGGCAAAGTTAGCAAAACTGGGACCTGTGAGGAAAAAGTCTTTGGAGTGGGATGTTTATCTGGTAGGAGACAGTTACAAGGAAATCAAGGTTCTAGGATGGTGAAAGTAGGGTTGAAAAATGGAAAAAAGGCATAATGAGGTGTGTGAATCCTGAGCCAAAGTTCTCACAAGAGCAGGCAAACAGAATTTTGGCAAAATAGCAACAGGGTAACATCAGCACCTCACAACAAACCCTTGGAATGTTCTCACTGGTTTTCCAGCTCCATTGTCTAAATTGTCCTCTATGGTGACTTCATAATATGAGCATTTAAAAATACTCAGATTTGTAACAGAACACATTGTGGAGACATTGCCTCTAAATAGTATATTCTGAAGCTTAAATTTAATTTTAAAAGAGGGAAAAAATGTGACAAGCTTTGATATTAGTGGCATTTCTGCAGTCTGTACTGCAACAAGCCTTTAACCTTGACAAAGATCCATTGAGATTAGCCTCTAGAAAAGCTGGTATCATATGCAGCATCTTTAGCCTCAGGTTAATGGGATAAATAATTGAGGCAAGTACTCTGTGTAATGAGGTGAATTTTTACATTTTAATATAATAATCAGATCTAACCAATTGTCAAGACTCTCTACAGGCTTTGTCTGTCCTGGGACTTGCTATTTTTAGCACAAAATGTAGTCAGGAATGCAAATTACTGTAGGAAGATGACAGGATAGGGCAGAAGTAGAACATAGCATATATCTCATGTAGTTACAGCAAATGAAAACCTGTAATCTGCAGCTACCCTTTCCACACCTGTATCTACCAGAGTGGATTGCAAAAACAGCATCTGTTCAAACCTACTGCCTAACAGCTCCTAATTAGCTCACCTGTATAATTCAGTCTTTACTCTGTTTACTACCTACAACCATGAAGTTTAAGCTAATGCTGAACAAAACAACAAAAACAAAAATCAAATTATATTGTAGCTGTTGTCCTGATCACTGGAAAAAGAGGAGTTTTATCCCTTTTTATCTGTTCATGATGGCATGCCACATGGCCGTAATTTGCAGTGTGTGAAAATAAGGAATTTGATTCTGCGGAAAGCTTCTAAAAAATTTATAGAATTCAAACCCAAAAGTTTCAATATGCATGCTATTATTCATTTTGTTTGCTATACCAGTGTTTCAGGACAAACTCTGATAAATAAACTACATTGTTCTAATTCGTCGTGGCTACTGATCCCCCAGAGTAGTCTCAGGTGAACAGGTTGCTAAAGCTTTGACAGCACACAACAACGAACCATAATTTCTGCCTATTATGGAGAAGAGACCTGTGGCACAGGGTGAGCAAAAAACCACAATAAAAATAGAAGTATTTTCAGCAGAAGGAATTTATTGAGAATTGTAGGCAGTCTCAAGGCCTTGCAATTACTGTGTGTTAATTAAGCTTTTACTTTTCATAGGAAATTATAACATTTGCAGATCTAACAAAGTAAAAGCTGTTTTGTGCTCTTTCTATCATTAGGGAATCAGAATGGGTCATGATCTCATTTGCATAGATACAAATTAAAGCATCTTATGCATTGTTCTGCTGTAGAAACATCATAGATCCAGAAATAGACTGAATATATTTATGTATGCTATTATTTTTTGGTTAATGTATTCATCTACAAACAAGAATATCTGAATTGTAATCACTGCTTCCTAAGATGCTTCCCCTTTGGTTGTTGGGTTTTTCCCCTTATTTGTTTTTTTTTCCCTTGGACTTGCTTTGGTTTTAATTTGTTTGTTTTACATACTGAAAACTACATAAGATAGTATTATCAGTCTTAGGAAAAAGACTAGTTATGGTACACACTATGGCTAACTCAAAACATTAACTAGTATATTTTTTTTTAATTAGTATTCTTCCTTCATTTTTCTTCTATCTCTTTCTGTCTTGAAATTCTTTCTTACAGAAAGTACTTATTGCCAGCTTATATTGTCATACTCCGCTAAGACAGATGGAAAATTTCTACACTTGGTTAAGAGATTCAGTCCTCCTGAAACAGACCAGAAGTGCAACTCATGGGAAGAAAATATATGCCAAGGAGGCCACTAAGGCAAACAGCGTCTCACCTTGTGTATCAGCACAGTGTGGCCAGCAGGACCAAGGCAGTGATCATCCCCCTACTCTTGATACTGGTGAGGCCGCACACCCCCCGAATCCTCTGTTCAATTCTGAGCTCCTCACAAGAAGGACCTTGAAGTCCTGGAGCTTGTCCAGAGAAGGGCAACAACACTGGTGGAAGGCTGGAGCCACAAAACTAATCAGAGAGATGGAGCACCTCTCCTATGAGGAAAGCCTGAGAGAACTGAGATTGTTCAGCCTGGAAAAAGGAAGGCTTCAGGGTCACTGTTATGGACTGGATGAAGGTGTTAGACAAGCCCTGCCTTAGGTTCAGATTTTTGGCAGCAGATTTATTAAGGTGACTCGCACCTAAACCACTTTGGCTCACAAGTTCTTAAGCATGGCTGGTAAGGTCTGTTATAAGATGAGTTATTTATTGAACAGGCAAGACATTAAGAGACAAATGGCCTTAAACAGAATTAATTACTTCATGGGTCAAAACAAAAAACAACCAGTAGATTACATAAGACCTTGTACGACGTAAAGGTACCTCTATTATAGCTAGCAAAGGAATAGTATAGATTAGGAGTCAATATAATTTACCACCAAACTGATGATGGGGTGCACAGATTCCTTTCACTCAGCTCCTGAGTGAGTAACCACAACATGGCGTCCTGACTTTGGGGAAAAGCCCCACATATCTCCAGGGAGCATGCAGAAGACTTCTGTTTGGTGAAAGATTTGTGTATTTTTTATAGTTTGTAAAGTGAAGGGTCTGTCAGTCAGAAATTCCAGCTTCCTTCATTTTCCTTCAATCTTACTCTCAAGGCAAGATGTTTATTGTCAGCTGGGAATGCCACCACCACGGTGCTAGAAATAACTCACTACCAGCCAAGTGTCCAGCTTGAGATATTTCACCAATTAGCAAATTCGTGTGAACTATCTCACCAGCTGATAGGCAGAATAGATAAGCCCTCCTGTGGTGGGGAACATTCTGCCAGAGTGACCTAATTGTAGAATTCCAGTACCTGAAGGGATCGTACTGGAAAGATGGGGCAAGACTATTTACAAAAGCATGAAGTGACAGGAAAAGAGTGAATGGGTTCAAATTAAAGAGGTAGGTTAAGACTAGATATTAAGAAAAAATTCTTGACTGTGAGGGTGGTGAGGCCCTGGAACAGGTTGCCCAAAGAAGTTGTGGATGCCCCACTCCTGGAGGTGTTCAAGGCCAGGTTGGATGGAGCTCTGATTCATGTATGTGCGATTCTATTTCTTCTTGATAAATCTGCCCATTAAATTGCATTCTAAACCTGTCTGTTGCAAAGCTTCATATTTCATACTTACCTGAGGCAAAAAAAATGATGTTATCAAAAAAAAACCAACAGAACATAATGATGAAAGAAAGGTTTTAAATAGAGTGTTTCCCTACAGTTTTACAATTTAAAATTATATAATGAATTTACTTTATTGTGAAAAGAAATAAGATATATATTGCAAATAGGAGAACTTAATTCACCTAAGAATATCACTGAAGTCTATTGTTTGCTACACTGGAGAAAGTAATAAGTAATTTTATATGTTCATTTAGTTGGATTTGGAGACTAGACAAAGCAACTTTTTCACTATCTGTAATTGTTTAAAGAAGTATTATTAAAATGCGCTGAAACTGTTCATTGAAAACTAAGTATAAGGTTAAAATCTCTGATTTAAGGTATCAGGTTTAGTCTCTAAATTTAAATCTAGTCAGAAAGAGAACTGAGTTTTATTCTACCTTGTTGACTCCTATTTGATTACTCAGATGTAAGCAGTACTTCAAAGTCCAAGTCAACAGTTAGATTTAGAATTCACAAGGATATTACAACTTTAATAATATAGCACAATATTCAAGGTAATCGAGTTATGTATCATCCTGGTATAGACAATGCAAAAATATATAGACTCCCTGACAGCAATGAATGCAATATCTGTGAGGTAGAGGCAGGCTATAGTCCTGCTGCCTACAAATAGGCATCTGGTTCACTGAGATGCTTTTAAATATCTGGAGAGAGAGCCTCTAGATACTGTGCAAGGAGGTGCCCAGAGGTAGCGGCACAGCCAGGGACTCACTGACATCTCACACTCAGCAGTACCATGGGTGGCTCTCAGTGTCTGCATATGGGCACCTGAGACAAACTCATGCTTTAGGATGGAAAAGCACATTGGCAATGACTAGAGGTGAATAATTCAAAGTCTATTTTTATGTGGCTAAATTTTGGGGCAATTGGCTTTATGATGAGAACCCTCGGCATGCTAAATAAGCATTCAGG
Organism: Picathartes gymnocephalus; assembly: GCA_013390045.1. NCBI lineage: Eukaryota > Metazoa > Chordata > Aves > Passeriformes > Picathartidae > Picathartes > Picathartes gymnocephalus. The sequence goes on from WEKY01010824.1 coordinate 45,795, forward strand.
AGCAGTGTGATGGAAAAATTTTTATTATAACCTTTTATTACCTAAAAAAATAACACCTGCTAGTATTTTCATTAGAAATGAACTTTATCTTTGTGTTCCTGACTGAAAAGGGAGGTGGGAGGGAGTTCGAATTTAAGTCTTATTCTCCTTAAGAAGGGAAATTTTAATGTACAAAAATGGTTTGCTGAATGGATATCTCTATGAAGAATAGTAGTAATTTTGCTATCACAGTCCTATCAGTTTCAAAAAGAAACTGAAATTATATTTCTAGCATTCTCTCATGTTATCACCTAAAAATAAAAAAATTAAATGTAGTGAAAAATTCGGTGTTCTGATCATAATCCATATTTTGATTTCTATGTTTCTGTTAGGGTCAGATGAGTTAACAATTCCAATTTTGTCTTATGCTTTATTTCCCATCTGAAAACACTGAGTGAAAAATCACCAGTTTTACTTAATTTCCTACTGAATTATTTTGGCACACTAAAGATAAAAAAGGTTTAGTCAATCCAAATGTACTCTTAATAACACCCTCATGCATTGAGCTCAAGTTTCACAATGCTCAGAAGAGTTGCGACTCAAACTCTTATCTCTTCTTCCTCTCTCTGCCTTGTCACAAGCTAAAACAAAAGCCATAATGCGAAAGGTTAAAAAAGAAATCAAATAACAAGTGAAGTCATAAATGTGACAGAACCAGACAAGACTACCTTTTACTACTTCTCTAAAATGCCTCTGTGGAAAATTGCTGAGGGCCTTCGGGAGATGACAGTAAAAATAAGGTTGTGGTACCCCCTAAAGGAAGTTAAAAGCAGCTTTTTTTTTCACCTTTTTTTTAAAAACCACTTTGTCTTTTCATTGACAGGGGAAGTCAGTTCACTCTTCCCCTCATGACATATAAAAGGGAAAAAATGGTAAAATTTTTATATTAATAGTAAAAGAGAAAAAAAAATCCTTAGCCAGGAGTTTAGAATTTCCTGATGATTGTTTTAATGGGAGGATAATACAGCTGAAGGTCTGGACATCTCTGCATTTTAAAAACATGCATAAAAATGCAGTCAGTGGTGAACAACAGCTGGAATTCCTTTAGTATCACTATGCTTATAGAATGCTTATATGCAAAATTTAAGAGCAAGATCGCTGAAATAATTTTGGAAGATAAATTGGATGGCAGGCTACTGAACTGTTTTTATGTTGCAAATTCACCTTGTGAGACAAGAAATTTAATTTAATTTTATTCTTTTCTTTCAAAAGTACTCAAGAGCTATAAAAGAACTGTCATAGCTGGAGACGGAGGGAATTACAGATGATTGTGACATTCAAAGGTATTTTTAAAAATACTTTGCAGAACAAAATTTTAAGATAGATATTGTCTTCTCTGTTGCTGTAATCTGAGACCAGATCATTCTGTATTAAATTAACTAAGTTCCACACTACGTTTTCCTGTCAGATTTCACAGATATTGATCCCATGTCTAGATCAGTGATAGATTTTCTTTCTTGTTAATCTGGTGATATGCTGCAGGGTAAGGACAGTTTCAGTCATAGCATGTTCTCAGCAAGTTATGAGAATGGGTATAACAGTCTGATCTCTACACAGCCACAGAGCACCAAAGCAGTGATGTGGATGGTTTTTTTCATCTTCTCACCTTCTTTGTACTTTTGCCTCTTTTTTTCCTCTTTGTTTATGATATTTTAGCTATTTTGACATGAATAATTAGCTTCATGAAGAGCTGTATGAACAGCACTTATTTTTTCTTTTCTTGGGAATCTAGGGGAAAAAAAGGAAGACTGCTTATTTGTGCTATTCAAGATAAATAAAATTGGGATTTTTTTTCCCTATTTTATATTGGCTGCTTGTTCTTCTTACGCTTGCATTCGAAATTGTGTTTTCAAAAACAGAGAGAGAAAATACTACATTTTTTCTTGTCATCTTAGGACTTTTCAATAATTTTGTTTTCTGTGATCTTCAATGAAATATAGAGCTGTTGCCACACTGCAAACCATTTTTTTTTGTGATAGCTATTAGACAGAATTACTCCTATATTATTATGTCCAGACAATGAAAGGTGGAACAAAAGACAACTCCAATATACCTTTTGTTTTACTAAAAAAAAATTATACTTAATCTTCTAATTTCTTCCACAAAGATCAGACTTCGAAATAAGGTATTTGATTTAAAATCTGACTGCACAAGACTGTTACTAAATGGCCATCTCCAGAGTTTGTTATAGCAATTGAAAAGGTTCAGATCGGGGGGCTTTTGCAGCCAATATTTTTCTCAGGAAGCAAAACCCACAGAATCTGCAACAATAGTGAACAAAATACACTCTAAATTTATTTAGTTGGGGTTTTATGTCTGCTAGTTTATATGCTAATAAAATTCTAACTTGGCTATTGGTGCCAGCTGTAACTTAAATCCTTCTCTCAATATGATCAAAATAGTGAAAATAAATAGACAAAACAGACTTAATTTTTAAACGTCCACAGGGAGGGCAGAGTAACAGTCTTTTGGGCAAGTATGAGAGATATAATTCATTGTGATCAAAATATGTCCTCACATCTCCTGTTCCTTGACAAGTGAGTGGAATACCTTCCACAAGACCATGTCTTACCTTCTTTTTAGTCCTATATCACTGGTTGTCTAGCTCTTATGTATGTAAAAAAGCAATTATACTCTTATTACATGTAAGTTTTAAGAGAAAATGAGGATTACAACTATCACGGAATAGAATGTCTATTTTAATGCGTTAGCAGTGGAAGTACAAATAGTGTGATAGTGATGTAGCTTTAATATTTTTGTTCTTAATTGCCTCTAAAGCAGCTGAGCAATGGCACATTGTTTAATGGTGGGAAGAAAATAAATTTTCTGAATTGCTAAAAGGAACTATGTTAAAAGACTGCAAATCTCATATATGTGAACTATAAAATTTTAATTTGCTTTTCCACTTGACTAGGGAGGCAACTGCTTTGGTAACCACAGCTGTAGACCATGATAAATAACTCATTAGAAGAATGTCTGACTTCACTGAGAAATACAATTGGTATAGATTAAATATAGTGTAAAGAACTGCTTTTAACAAGAAGAGGCATATTCACTTTGAAATTACAATTGGAGTTTCTATCCGCAGAACTCAATATTGAATCCAAAACAAAATAAAAGGTCAACCTAAGTAAACAAAATCAGCTAATTAATCTAATAACATGGTAAAAACCACACAGCATAATAAAATGTTAATTTAAAATGAAACAGCACTCCTCAAGGGACAGCAAAAAGAATGGAAACCTTGTTAAAACTGACTTTTAATCAAATTTGCCATTGGCTGGATATGTGAACTTTATTGCCTTATCTGTTTTTGAGCATTGATGCATTAGGTACTGTAAATGCTCCTCTATTACATGAACTTACAATTTAAAATGCTTGAATTTTGCCCTGTCTGCCTTCACTTATGGTAGTGATGCCTTATCAGTTTGACCTGGAACAGAGGCTAGACAAAATTAGAGGAATAAAGTCAGTATTTATCGAAAGGCCTTCAAAGGCCACAGCCTGGCAACACAAGAGCCCGGCCGCAGCCCTGCCAGGATGGGCCTCAAGATGGACACAGAAAAGGGGCCTGGGCATGGGGTGCTACACTTTTATAAGTTATGGTCCTTTTGCACATTGAGGTTAACTGTCCAATTAATAACTTGGAATGATGAAGTTCCATCCTCCTTGTTTGCCCTCCTCTTTTTTATGTTGTTTATGCTTTTGGGCCTGAGGTTCGGAAGGATTGTCCTTGAATTTGGAGCTGGAGAGAATTGTTGTGTCTAATTACCCTGTAAAGAGAACTTAGTAACACTTAATATGTGGCTAAAGCAGAACAGGAAAAAACTTAAAACTTAAGGCATCAGTAGGTCTGTAATAAAAATAACGTGTCATTATATCATTAATATCTTTGCCTCAACGCACTACAAAAAATATCTCACTGATTATCTAATTCCATTAATGTTCACCTAATAGTTATTAAAATAGCCTTTTTTACCCCATTTTTCATTGCTCTAGGAACCAGAAGTTTTACACATTATTATTCATTTAATCAATTATGAAGTGCAGCTTGTGAAATTAGAAAATGGGAAAAAAATAAAGTTATGGAGTCAAATGTCAGTTTTTTCTTTCAAAACATGAGTTATTTTGTTATTTTGGCATTTCATTTTCTATATTTATTTTTAATGATTTCTTTAATGTTTTTCTTTTTTTTTTTTTTAATTAAAGGATAGCTCCATGCCACTTGTGCCAGGGCTACAGATTTGAGGACCACCATCCTTATTTACCATTATTTTTAAAATTGTTTTGGCATTTCTCTTGCAATTGGGCATTATATAAGCATCTCCCAGTCTTCTTCTCTGAAGTCTTATTTTAAAATTGTTCTTATCAGTGAGCCAATTGATCCAGGAGGAACATAGCAACGCCAGTGAAACTCATGTTTTCCTTTAAAAAAAAAAAAAAACAACAAAAAAAACCCCCAAATAAACCACCTCAAATTTTATACACACAGCAAGAAAAGCATTTCAACAGAAAATTCCAATAAAATATTCAGTTTTGACCTATTGAAACACAAAACTCTCTGAAAATACCCTGCATGTTGTATTTGAAATAATAATTTTTGTTGAAGTAGCAATAGTATTGAAATGTAGTTGTTTTCTATAACCCAAACCAGACCTTGGCTATGAGATCCTTCACATGATCAGCTTTTCTATATTTGAGATATTGACATTCTGAGAAGCTAAAGAGAGAATATGAGGTATGTCTTAGGGGGTTTGCTAGTAACCTAATGTGAAATTACCTGCATGTCTAAGAAAGGATATAGACTACGTGTCACAAGTTTCTGATGACAGAGACAATAACCAAATGGGGACAAATATCAATCCCTGGCCATAGCAATGTTGCACTGATTGGTTCATGGCCACACTGCTTAGGAAAAAATGGTTTTGTCTTAAGGAAAAGCAGGTTTATCTTAAAACAATCTAAAATCAGTTCAGGCCGAGACTTTAAAGTCAAGAGCTGAACCAAGTCCTACATTAATAGATTGACACAAAGCCTGTGGCCTTTCAGTAGTAGTGAAATATTCTATTAACTGGATTGCAAGAAGAGCAGAGAACCAACCTCCAAGTGTGCCAACAAAACCTCTGTCCTCATTCTACATGAATTCAGACCATCCTTTTTTTAATGCTGCTCATAACAATCTTAAAAGGGAGCCGGTTTAGAACTTTTTCTTGAATGTGTGCATAATTTGAGGTAGGTTTCCTTCCTACTCATTTTCTTCCATGCATCTGAGCAAGAGAGATGAGGCACCATTTCCTACCCCAACGGTGCACCTGTGGTTTGAATCAAAACCACCTACAAACTTACATGGTGGGATGGTGAATACTGAAGTCTGGCTCCAGGCTGCCAGGAGACTGAGCAGGACAGTAAGTTGCTTCACCCCACATGTGCAACTTAAGGGTATCTCAGCCATCATTTATCTGTCAGCTGGATAAACTACTTGTAGAAAACTATCATTTGTGCTGTACTAATTTTGCTTTATTTATCTCTATATTGTCACTAAAATGAGTCTTTAAAAGCTATTTATATAAAATACTCATATCCACAGAAATAACAAATAGCAAGGAATCAGAAATTATATTAGTTTATAAAAAAATGTCTTCATCATATTTTGAAACATTACGTGATAACAGCACTGTTTTAGGTTTTTTTTCCCTTAACAGCAGAAACAAAACTAGCAGAATAGTCAGCACAGCAATTTCCTTTTTAGTTCATTTTCTTAATCATCTATAAAGATTTAAATATGAAAAACTTTGAGATATTTTTGTTACTGTTCATTGAAGATATTTCATATTTTTCACATTTGAGAGTGTAAATTGTTCTAAACCAAGACATTGTGTAATTGTAACACCAAGGATGTATGTTCTAAAGTATTAGAACAACTAATATTAAGATATTTGTGGAACAGATTAAGAAGAATATGTGACAGAAGAATTAAGCTATATATTTCTGAAGTAAACCCTCTCTTTTAAGAATATATTCTTTTGACTGTATATTTCAGATTGCCTATGGTTTGTTCAGCTGCCAGCAAAGTTTGTCCTTGTGGCTATGTGGATGATTAGACTCAAAAAGCTAATTTAAACTCAATAATAAAATGGTGTAAAATGGCAGGAAGATTTTACAGTCTAAATTTAAGCACCTGCCTTTATTACTATGTTCATTTTCTGGATGCATCATCTTTTTGGTTTTTTTTCTTCCTATTCACTAAATGAGGAACATTAACTTCTAACTTTAGCATCCCAGAACTGCTTTTAAGTTAGATGCCAGAAGAAGCCAGTAGGTGAACAACTTACGCACTGAATTCTGCTTACCATTTTCTTCTGCAGACAGTCACACCGTTTGGCTCTTTTGCTCTTTCTCACTATGGAATTGCCGTCCCTGGTAGGAAGGACTCACAAGTATGACTAGTCCTAAAGCACAGAAAAATTGCTCAGTTATGCTGTCTGGAAAATACTCTGTAGAACTTATAGCATGCCTTATTCCATCTTTTGCAGAGTCTTTGCTTTTTTAAACTGAAAAACATATGCAGTGCTGTATTACTCAATTGGCATTTTATTTATCTTGGATACTGTTATGAAAATATTAAAAACGTTGCACTGAAAGACTCTGGGACTACAGAAAAGTTGTGAATTTGCCTTTGTCTCCAAATACATTTGTCCCTATTTGACCAATGATTGTGGCAGGTGATTGGAAATGTAGGAAAGGTTTAAAAATTTGTACTTTTTCCGCAGGTTTTTGATTCACCTTTCCAAAATCCAAGACAGTAAAAGGTTTCTCAGTGCTAATTGGATTTGGTGTTTTATTCACTTAGAGGATTTCTGCACACTAGGATAAAAAAGAAACTAATCTGGTCTTATGAAGGCCATATTTGTGCATAACCAGTTTTCATATTTTACAATAAATACTGAAGTAAATATACATGGCAGTTTAAGAATGGCAGTAAACAGCAGATACATTTTCAAATGAAATTGAGGTTTTAAACAAATAGCACAATTAAGTGAATGTAGTAAGAAATGGTAACTGAAGAGTTCTAAATCTGAAATTGGAGGAATCCAAGAAGTTCTATTGTCAGCTTTAGCAGTGAAGAGCTTATTCATTTGCCAATAAGAACAGACATCTTAGTCAATATTAAATCTTGTGAATTGACCTAACCTGTTAAATGAAAAAGTGCCTTAAACGTGAGAAGTGACTTGAATAAGGTCAATGACAGTTCTCATTATCTACTAGAAGAAAGATATCTAGCACTGTGTAATTGAGACTAAGATTTCTTTTCTTCTCCTGATCATTACTTGATTTCATTATTGTGTCATTCATGTTTTACTGTAGTGTTGATGAAAATAATGATACTCAAATATATTATTTATTTTAAATGTAACATCAAGAAATTATCTTTCTATCTTATGTAAATCAATGAGAGGAAGTATTGGGAAAAAAAAAGGCAATAGAAAATAAAGGTTTACTTGAAACAGAAAAACAGTATAGACCTAAAATTCTTGTTTTATTATCAAATTACTTTGTCTTGGCCAAATTTAGAATGGCTGAAGCACTGGAAGCCTTGAATAAATGAACAGAGATTTATAATAATATGTTATTATCATTATTATTAAAGTAGAAACAAAATAAAAGACCTTATGACACTTTCTTAAAGACCTTTTCTTTTGTTTTCTATTGTTTGCATGTTAACTGCTGGAAATACATTCCTTAGAATTAGTATTTTCAGATTAATTCAATAATTAATTGGAAATAAGTTTCCAAAACCACAAACAAAATGATCAACAATGTTAAATTTATAATAAAGAATTTAGATTGGAACTAAAAACAATATTAGGACACAAAATTAAATGTTTTTGAGGACACAGTTTTGTATGCATAGATCAAGTATATTTAGAGTACACAGATTAATATCTTGTCTCTGGTGTTTGCCAAAGATAGAAGAATATATCTATCCATAGTAAATCCTTCTCTGCAAAACTTATATGTGTAAAACACTAGTTCACACACAGAATTTTATTGACTGTTTCTGTGGTTTAACTGGTGGAGAAGATGAAAAACAAAAGCAAAAAGACATGAATATGCAAATAAGGAGAAGTATTAACCAATAGTTAAATCCCTTCATCCTGTTAATATACATAAGTGATTTTAATATTAAACTCTTGGGATGCAAGGGAATTATGTTAATTAAATATGTTCCAAGTAGAGATTTCCTTAGTTTAGTGTATCAATATGGTATTGGTTTTGTGGTGTGGAACTGGTCAGCTGTGTCAGATATTGATGTAATTGTATTTCTTTTTAGAAGCTTATCTTAAAATTATCAGAGTCAGGTTTCCAAAGATAATCTTACAGACTGTATTTTTAGTAAAATATCCAAATAAACCTTTAAATATTTTCCACAAGGAATATTCTAGCTAGAACTGGTTCATGGAGTCCATCATTTAACTGTAAAACATGAGTGCATCTAAAATGTGATACAGAATGCTAGTTCTAGCATGTGGTCTTCATGTAACCTTAGAGGAAGTGCAGTTTGGTTGGTTGGTTTTTAAATGTAAATGTTGTATTATTTGCAAAGGATGAACAATAAATTTTGTCTCCTTAATTATGCCAGTGTCACACTTCTGGCCAAGGCAGCTGAGGAAGTGATTTGCACCTTAAACTCACATGAAGGACCTGTGAATTAGTAAATCACACTTGAATTTGTTGATTTCAAAGAAGAAATGAAAAGACGTGGGAAGAATAATCCTTTCATTCTTTTTTTTTTTATTTAAATCAGGTTGTAAGAAAAAGATTGTAACATCCACCAGAAAATTTTCTCCATCAAATACAATTAAAAAATTGGCAATCACATCACTCATACATAAAAAAAAGTTTTTTTCTGTGAAGTTGACAGAAGTTCTGAAGGAGGGAAGCCATATAAACATGGAAAGAGAGGAGAAATCACAATGATGTTTTTGTTCATTATATATCTGGATCAAAAAGTTCTTTAGAAAAATTCATGTCAAATGCAGTCACAGTCCCTCACTGGGGGCCTTAGGAAAAACTGTGTCCCTGTGAAGTCTATTGACTGACTGCAGATCAAGAATGGTTGTGTCTATACTGGCAAGAAGTGTCCAACTGCAAAGTAGAACAAGTAATGGCTGGTGCTGAGGGCTTAACATCCAAGTGATTCAGGAAGGTCTTTGAGTTGAATTCACTCAGTGGACTGCTCTTGTACCATGGACTCAGTGGCTGTTTGCAGCTATTTATGCCACTGGAATACATCTGGTCAGCTTAGCTTCATCTGAAACTATTTTTAGCTCTGGATCCTGCTACATTCTCCATGCATATCACAAATCAAACTGGATTTGATTGGATCCACTGCTTCATACATATTGTGCATGAGTGCTTAGGTCACTTAAAGAATCATAGTCAAAGTTATTGGCAAGAAGCAGGTTTTATTATGAATTTGTGACAGTATGACTTTAACAGAGTTTAATGGCAAGGTTCACTCTATTACTTACTACATAGATGAAACATACATAAGGAAATTGGATTTGAATCAATTTAGAATGACTTACAAGAAGACAAGGAATGCAAAAGTGTAAAGGTGCAAAGGATATGATTACAAAAGATAAGAGCACAAAAGGATTTAGCAGCACATAATCATTGACTAATTTAATATTTATAAAGTGATTCAATAGGGTTTACTTGATTTACAACAATGACTTAAGTATAGATTCACAATACCATCATTCATACCTTAATCAATGCACAGATACAGACAAAGAGATGTATATATTTATGTCTATGTGTGTGAAGGTACCTGTTAAAATTCCACTCAGGTTCAGTGAAATACATCAAGTCCCTTAGCATGTCTCAACAGGCATTGTTTGCACCTTGAGGAATAGTGAGGTGGGGAATATCAACCTAGGCCTCATCATCAGTGATGATCTTTTGAATATCACAAACCTGAGAGTTCATGAGCTCCAAGAGGCATCCCACTGAGGGGGAGATGCTGGTGTAGCCTGCTATAGCCCAGGATAGTTCAAAGGGCTTCTCTTAAGACCACTGTTTATAGGGTCACAATATGATTGTCTCTAGTCATCAGTCAGTTTCCATCCTGGCCATAACACAAGTGGGTAATTACAAGAATATATTTTACCAATGGTAGTGTTCCACTCGGGCTAATTTTTTTTTTTTTCAGAATGTCTTGTAGAAACAGCAGCTTTTTCTTGGGCTATACAATTCAGGTGAATTATTTACCAGGGCTAAGAAGGGTAACTGCTTATTCTTTGTTCCCCAGCTTGGTCAGGCAGTTGAAGATCCTGTTATGGTCAGAACCATTCCCACCTTTATCATGCAAGAGCACAGTCAAGGGACACTTCAGTGACACACTGGTGCTGTCAAGGAGTGCTTCGCTTGGTGGCTCAGCTGGTTCAGTCAGGGCTTATCAGGAGTTCCTGAGATAATAAAGCGGACCGAAGAGGAGTGGGGAGAGCAAGGGTGCACCACTACAACAAAACACAAGATGGTGGAATCCTCAACCCACTCCTCATGATCTCTCTGTGTGGCGGTGGGAATGTATATACAGTTCAGAACATGGTCATATAATTCAGAGAGAGATACTTGTCATACATATGCTTAAGCAATTATTGCTTCCAAACACATCAGCAAAAATTCAACTTTGCAGCATAACAGATTAAATTCCTTTGCAGTTTGTATTTTTTTCCATTTCTTTTCTACTTCAGCAATGCATTTTTAATTTTCTGCAAAGTAGCTCAATATGGGCTCATTAATACAGAGGTATTGTAAATGTGATACTGAAATTCTGCTTTTTTCATTTATTAGTGGAAAATTATTTTTATATCAGAGAGGCTACTCAAGGAGTATAAATAATTCTCACAGCACATAGTGTTCTAACACTTTATATGATTACTTTTCTAATTGTACATTAGCAATTCAAACATAGACATAAACATTCTGTCAAATCTATCCAGGTAATGAGATTCTATTTTAAAAATTATAATCAGTTTAAATCCTATTTAGGCAGATCATTTCAAAGACCTAAGCTGAGTTTGATTAATTAGTTGCCCCAAACACAGAGCAATGAAGGCATCATGAATTAGCATTGAATTCTGAATTAAACTAGGTTATTTGCTCCACTGTGCCAGTTACATCTTGTAAAGGTATTAATGGGCTTGCCTAGGGTTGTTTGCAAGCAAGCTCATAAGGAAATAAAGATATCCAAGGCTTTTCTCCCTGTGATGATGGGCAAATACTGAAGATTATGCCCATCTTCAGGTATATGATAGATATTTCCTAGTTTCTTAAACAGTTTGAAATATCCAAGAACAGAAAATAAAAATTTGAATGGATTCTATTGTTTATTAAAACTGCTGAGCCGTACGTTGAATATATAAATTCCAATCACAATTTAAATAAAATCTGACTTTTGGTTGGTTGGTTTTTTAAAGATCTCTTTAATAGAAATACTAAGAAAAAGCATTAATGTAAAACCCTATGGAAGTGCACAGATATCTATTCAGATAACTGCAAAGTAATAAGCTTGACAATAAATATCATATCAAACAACAAAGTAACACATGTTACTAGGTAAATTATTTCTGTACAAAATTACACTGGTTTGCAGTATGTTTCTATGGGTTTATGACACTTCTTATGTGACAGATCTGTTCAAGTAAGAATTTCTGTACTCAGGTCTGATGAAGCCACACCTAAATCTTGTGCTCAGTTTTGGCCCCTCACTTCAACAAAGAGGTGCTGAAGACATGAGGTGCTGGAGCACGTCCAGAGAAGGACAAGGGAGCTGGTGAAGGGCCTAGAGATTGTCATATCAGGAGCAGCTGTGGGAGCTGGGGTTACTTAGCCCAGAGAAAAGGAGGGTCAGGGGAGATCTTATGGCTCTCTAAAGCTACCTTGAAGGATGTTGTATCCAGGTGGGGTCAGCCTCTTTTCCCAGGCAGACAGCGACAGGACAAGAGGACATAACCTCATGTTGTGCCAGAGGAGGTTCCGGTTGGATATCAGAAATAATTTCTTCATGGAAAGGGTTGTTAAGCATGGGAATGGGCTGCCCCCAGGCTGTCACCACCCCTGTAGGTCTTCAAGAAACTTCTAGATGGGGCTAGGGCTACGGTCTAATTGACAAGGCAGTGACCCATCAAAGGTTGCACTCACTAATCTTGGAAATCTTTGCCAATGGGATTATTCTGTGATGCTTGGCAAGACTCCCTACTTAGGTTTAAGGAGGTAATTCAGCCAACTTATGAATGCTGATGTTTCATGGTACTTTATAATGTCAAGAATGTTACACGATTCTTGTGAGCTTTACCATGAAGTTATAATTCATATATACTTCTCAACAAGGAGAAAAGATGGAATCACACATGGCCTTCAATCTAGGAGGGAAAATCTAAATAAAATGCAGTGTTTGAACAGTAAAAAGAGAAGCCAAATGAGAAATTGGGTTTCATTGTTAGGCATAAGGAGTGGAAAAAAAATTACTGACAAAAATGGAGGATTTTTCCTGATTTCATTGCGGTCAAGACGGTTGACTTTTAGAAAGACATAAGCTATTCCTGTCTTCTAATTCTAAACTGTATGACTGATGAGAATAGAGGAAAGATGTCATACATTGAATTAAGAAGTTGAACACCAAGGTGTTGCTATCATGAACTCCCAAGTCCCATTAAAGATAATTAGGATTAGCAGGGCAGGTGATCACAGGCTCTAAGGGGTGTTCTTGTACTTAAGGAAACTGCAGGACATCTGCAAAGTAGCTGTACACGGCCTTGACATTTGCCAATATGCACACTAGCAGAACCTCCTAGAATCATGTTCCCTGATGATTATTAACCTCACACAAATGTCTGGTTGTAGAAGCTGCGATATTAAAAACAAGGCAGTGGTTAAAACATGCTATCAAAGTATATGCTCAACATCCTAGGAAACAAAAAAAAATTAGTGGCTTTATTTACTTCAATCTAAAGCTCAGACACTTGTTCTTTTTAGACAAAAGCAAACCAAGGATTTTTAATAAGACAGAGTCCCTAGGTTGTTAAATTCCTCAGCTAAAGCTTACTTCTTCAAGTAATCCTGTGGAAGGCACTGAGTGAAATTATAGGGATTGCCTGATTAGATTCAAAATGTGCACTGTGCTGAGCTTCCTGGTAAGAGCTAGAAAGCAAATATTTGCAAAGGCAATTGAATTAGTGTTTAAATGACAAACACTCAATAAAAAATACTAGAACCATTTTTGCTACTAGAAGGTACACTGCTGAAGCAATTACATTGTAATACAGTGTATACTGTAAACATAAAGTAAACAAATTTTAATATATTCATGTTATTTTACTCTGGCTGGGAAGATTTCCCACAAATACCTGCAAAGCAACACCCTTGTTCTTCTTGAAATCCCTCTTGAAATCCATTCTTTCACCAGAAAATGGAATCTTCAGAATAGCTACTGTCCTGAATGTGAATGCAGTGACCCACTAATAGACCCCTGTTATTGTCTTATGACTTTCCAATTCTCTGAACTCATATGTCCTTATCACCTTGCTCAATTTAGTGCAGAATTTATAATACTTTTGTTACAGGTAGATTTTTCTTCAGCTTCTCTACAACGTCAGCCACAGAGGTATTAAGTGTTTAGTTTCTGAATTGCAACATTAATCAGGTAACACCAAGAGAAATTTGATAGGTGACTGAAAAATATGCTTATTTGTGACTGACTTAAAATTTGCTATTCAACTATCCTCTTCTCCAGTGGAAATATTTTATCTATCTGCAAATTTGAAAAAGAAAGAAAATCACTAGTCTAGCAAAATAGTATTCTATTTGATAACTGATTCACAGTCTGCAAAACTGGGAAGAAGGATGTGAGCAGACTTTGTGCAGAGCAGTTATGCTGTATGCATCAGAGTTCTTGTACGCTGGATGCTCAACTACACAGGGCCATAACAGAGAAATGTTACGACATTTTCAAACTGGAAGTGTACTTCCTAGGTGATGCAGCAGTTTTTAGGCATCTTAAATATGTCCCTTAATACTGTGCTGATAGGCACTAAACTAAGGATAGAAATCATTATCAGTGTTATATGTATCAATGTTTCTACTATAAATGGAAATTAATAGTCTTTATTCACATGGAGGCTGTGACATGAACAAAACATAAAAGCAGTCTAAAATACTGTTTTTTCGATGTTCTACATGGAAGTCTCATGAAAGCTTGAATATAGAAGCAAAAATATCTATACAATCAACCTTGACTGTATTATAACGTTTCTGGAAGACTGGCAAAGAAATACACTACAAGGACTTTGTTGTTTTATGATGCCCACAAAATAGATAATAATTCTGAATTGTTACCTGAGTTATTCTGAAGTAGATTTTAAAGAACTGACCACAATTTCCCACAGCTTTAAGTGGATAACTGATGAGTATATCTTAACCCAACGTAATCTGGAAAATAATTTAGAATTAAAGATTTACATCATATTAGTTTGCTTATTTTCTTGCATTAACACAATCAGCATTTTCAGAAAGTATTTTGTTACCCTGGTTCAATTTTTCTGAGAAGTTTGCTTCTAAGAATTGCCTCATTTGCTTGGTTAGAAGAGTGTTAGTTCTACCACCAGCAAGAATACAAGACCTGGAGAGTACAGATTTCTGGTTTGGACTGTGACAGAACTACAAATTTATAAAGCAATTAATAGCATGAGTCAGGATGAATCTTTTTTATATAAGTAGTCATAAGTACTTCTGAGCTGCTTTATTATGCAAAACCACTGGTGAGTTACAGTTTATTTATTTATTTATTCTTACCGTAGCATTTTTAAGGTACAGTGTCCACTTACAGACCTAGCAGCCATTTTTTGTGATTTCATTGCATTTGGTAACTTAGTCACCTCTTCTTTCCTCTGTTGTGTATGCAGGGCTACTCTTAGACATGTTTTACCTACCTTTCTTCATATCAAAGAAAGCAGAAAGGAAGCTTCAGTCATTCTTTGGCCATGGCCATTGGGAAAAAGTGACTGTGGTGTTTTTAAGCCACTTGAACTGCTTTCCACCCTTAGGACACTTAGGACCACTAGAAGATTGTGCATGCTGAGAGTATAGTACCATATGCACTGAAAGAGTAGTTTCTGTTATCTTTAGTAAACTGTTGTCAGATCTGCCTAAAACAATCACAAATTATTGCAGCTTTGCTGCATACTAGCTGAATCTGCCATATGGCAGTTCTGTGGAAATGATCCAGACATACTAAGGAGTTATTTATTTTTTTAACTTCCTCCTTAACCTAGTAAAACATGTTTGTTTGTTATTTTCACTGGTTTTGTTGTTATATAAATACGGTGGAAAACCTAATGTGCTTTACAAATTATGTCAGCTCTGAAGAGAAGATTCTATTAATAACTGAAAGAGGATGAAATTTTACTTTTACACTCCCTTGGGATTTCAAACTCTAATCTCTTATGAATCTGAGATATCTCCAGCACTAGACTATGTCACAGTTATTACTAAAATTATTCTAGTAGGTTTTCTTTAATTTTGTCTTAAATTCACTGCCATTCCTCTAACACAGTATCTTAGAATAATGCTTTTAATATTTAGAAAAACTCAGGTGAAAATTTTCCTGTATTTACTACTTAGTTCTCTTGAGCACGACATTTTGCCCAGTAAGCTCCTATACATTTATTCTGTTCAGTCAGATAAGTTTTTAAAACATGCCAGTGATGCCTCTAGCTGTTTGGCCACACACAGGAATGTTTTTGGAAGTTGTCTGGAAACTGCAGTTTGGAATCAATGCAGGGCTCAGTCATAGACACCACACATCTTTCCCTATTTTTTTTTTGTGCTGTTTTTATTCAAAATAATTCAAAGTGATTGCCATCAAATGTTAATCTCCATATTCAGTGACCAATTTTTTTATATATGTACTCTAATAGGTACAGATTTTAAATAACAATTCTGCCTTATAGAACAGAATGCTTCATTCAGTTCAGATATTTTATGCAGTGCCTTACACAGTTAGTTTTACAGTTTCTACAACTGTAATTATGTCACTTGCTGATGTGAACTGAAAATTCATACAAATAAGAAACAATAATTGGATATTTAACTAAAATAAAACTAGAAAGAGTAAATTCATCATAACTTCATTTGATCTACTTTGTTAGAATTCTTGTTCTTGTTAAAGTGAAATGAGAGAAACAGAAACAAATTCAGTTGATCTTCAGCAATTAAATCTACTTTAGATTACTCTTTTATACCATGCTTATTCAAGAATTCTGCTTCTAAAAATATAAAAATTGTTCATTTAAAACATTTCTAAAAATCAGGAATCGAATTCCATTTCCTATATTATCCATCAAAATATGTTACCCTCAAGGTAAATAGAAAAACAGCTGACACTTTTAGACATGACACATCTGCTATTTATTAGATTTTGGGATTGCTTTTTGGTTGGTCCGGAGTCTTTGAACTTCTAGTGAACTTAAACCATTTAAATGCAGTCCATTTTATTTCTTTTTACTTCTTTCTTTCATAGCCAGCTTGGTCACTTTTTAGCATCTTACCTACATATACTCTCTGTTTTAAACTCTCAGTAACTGAAGATGTTCAGCTAAAGGATTAAATAGCAGAAGTATCTCCTTTTGTGGGTGTGTGATTTTGGTTTGGTTTTCTTTTTTGTAGCATTAGAGCTACAGGGGTGAGAAGCTACCAGAAGCTTCCCCCCTACCTGACAGAGCCAGTGCCAGCTGGATCCAGTATGGATCCAGTACTGGCTAAGGCTGAGCCCATCAGAGACACTGGCAGAACCGCTGGGATAACAGATTTAAGAAGAGCCTGCAGCCTGTGGGAAGACCATGCTGAAGCAGGCTGTCTCCCACAGCCTGTGGAGGTCCACAGTGGACCCAGTATCCACCAGTATTATAATCCTGACAAGTCTATTGGGGTAATTCTGATCTCATCAATACAAGAAAAACAGGAAAGTAACACAATCTAGCAGAGAATTCTTCACAGATTGAAACCAATCTGTCCAGCACTTTAGAAAGCTAACTTGACCATATGTGCTGGAACACAATCCTATGTTCCATTTATAATTTATTTTGTTCCAGCAAAAAAAGTTTGTTTTTTTTTTTTCTTTTGATTGTGTGTTTAGTGACAGTACCGACTTGGTCCATTCAAATTTAGTTGATATTTCAAATGACCTTTTAGGACACATCAACTTTCCTTTTTTCCTCTACTGTGGCCAGTTACATATGCCATTCAATTCAGAATCTAAAATTTGAAAAGTTATCATTTGAAGGGAGCAATAAAACAGTATTATGTATTAAATTTCAAGGATAAATTTGGTGGCATTTCCCAAAATAAAAAGTTGGTTGCTCAGTAAGATTCATAGGTAGTCTGACCCAAAACTCACTGAAGTCAATAAAAAGCTTCTTACGAACTCGCTAGACTTTAGGTCAAGCCATGAAGCTGTTTCACCTGCAGAGCATTATTCAAAAGAAAGGCAGTATTCATTATTCATAGCAATTTTTTTCTCTTAAAAGAAGAAGAAATAAAGAGAGGCACCTTATCCAGACTCAAAAAGCAATTCAAGATGAGAACTAAAAATAGAATCCAATCTTTACTTGTATAGTGATAATAGAAATAGTAGAAGCATTAGGGACAATATTGAATAATGGTAGAGAACTGCATAATAAAGAAGCACTGGATAATTGTGTGTGTTGTTCCTGAATATATATTCAGATAAAGGAGTAATTTATACTGCATTTTTATATGCAAGTCTCGGATTTTGCCACGTTTCTTATTGGAATTCTGCTTCATATTGTAAAATAAGTGCATGAAGTCTAATCTGCCTTTACAACAACAATTTTGTTTTCTACATTTTATTCAAGGAAAGGCAATGCAAAATAACCTTTGTATGCGGTTCAGTCCTGTATTCATTAATACTGTGTAAATAACATTTTTCTTATCACATTCTTCCTTAAAACAACTTACAGAAATCTACACTGTGAATTTATTAATTATACTTTTTCTACAAAAAAATCTTGTAGATACACATTAATATGCATCATCTGTACCAATTATTCACAGCTTTAATTCTCAGATCTTGTATTTCCATTCAGCTGAATTCTCCTTGCTGTAGATATAGAACTGCGAAGTCTTACAAGCCAAAGATTTTGAGAAGATGAAAATATCAACCTTCAATACTTAAAAAAACTTCCATTATGGATACTGTCAGAA
Source organism: Picathartes gymnocephalus (assembly GCA_013390045.1). Taxonomy (NCBI): domain Eukaryota; kingdom Metazoa; phylum Chordata; class Aves; order Passeriformes; family Picathartidae; genus Picathartes; species Picathartes gymnocephalus. Next base: position 64,122 of record WEKY01010824.1, read on the forward strand.
GCCTGACAGAGAAAGTTCAGCCATATTTGCTGCAGTCTGGTGCAGAGATAAACTTTTTCTCACGGTTCTACTAGGATTATTGTGAGAACGGCAAAATACAAGAATGTAAACACATACTATTCAAAGTCTACCAATAGCTTTGAGAGGTGTTACTTCTCTTAACCAATAGCACGATACTTGAGTCCGTGTATTACAAAAGACGCGGGACTTTGAATAAAGTTAGTTGAAGAAGTTGAAACTGAACCTGTGTACCGGACCTTTACGCCACATCTCCCTTCCGTTCCCGGGGAGAACAGCGACACATCCGTTAGACTTTTCATAGACTTCGACATCTTTTCAGTTGTAGATTTGCTTGTTTATATTAATACTGTCTTTCTGCCTGGTGGGAATTTTGTGGATATATGACCACGTATGTGGATAACTGGCCACAGTTTTCCACAGCTTTAACTGGATAACTGATGAGCACACCTTAACCCAGTATATTCCAGAAAATAATTATAATAAGATTTGCAGATAATTTCTCAGGGTTCAGCTTTCTCTAGCACATGATCCTCAGCACGTTGAGTGAGGACCACTGTTAGCTCAATTGGCCAGCAAACTGAAAAACCTTTTTGATCTATTTACCCATTTATTCATAAAGGAAGTAGACAAGAATCCCTACACTGAAGATAAATTGGTATTATGGTCCACACCACACCTACAAAGCCAAAACAAGTTGAACATACTATGTCACTGAAGGTCTGGTTTTGTTACCAGCAACTGCAGGATACATGAAGTTAATTCTGTTCTGCTACAAATAAGCAAAATTATTGAATATTACGAAACTTGTATTTTATCAGGTTTTCTATGTATCTGTAGGTAATTCTGGGATTCTGGTTCCTTACGTGCTTTTGCTGTTTCTTGATTAAATTAGTGCAAGTTTTTTTTCCTAAATGATATTCAAAGCCAGTCTTTTTATTAACTCATGATGTTCATTACTTTCATTTCACACTGTCAACCCTCATTTCAAATCCTCCTTACTTCTGAGGAATTTTCCAAAATTTCCTGATGAAGTTGATATGCTCTTTTATATATGATCCAGATAATTAACTTTTTTGTTACAAGGTCATCTACTCATCATTACAACACCTATAATCCTATCACAGTTTTTGAGGCACTCTGTGAGCATGTGTGCACAGAAGATTTGGTTTTATAATATTTGAGAGAGGCATATGCATATTACAAGAAAATAGTTATTGTATTTTGTACAAAATTTATATATTTCTTTCATATTCTCATAAATTTCAATACGGATAGGTACTCTATTGTACACTCTACTGTAATGAAATTCCTTTTCCATGTGGCCTTCTGTTCAATTAAAAGACAGACATTTTGAGTTTTCACTTTTGCCACTCCATGGTAGCAAAGCAGAAAAAAATTTAGCAGTATTTCAAGGTGGAATGTGAAAATCTTTTTAACTGGATGAAAGTAAGAACAATGGTTTTTTAAAATGTAATTTGCAAGTTGACTAACTTATTTCTTTGTCATTGTAGGCAGGCTCAGGAGACTTTCATGATTCCCCACCAGGAGAACTCTACTTTTTGGGAGGTGAAAAGGCAAGCAGGGCAGTATATAAGAATGAACCTTACATTGGACAGCATACTAAAGGCTGCCTTACTCTTTCTTTCCAGCTAAACTTTATCTATCTCCATATTTAAACTGAACCAGAGAATTTCCCCAGTGCAATGATTTCAAACACTACTTTAGAGAGCTGTTGAGTGAGAGACTCCAAAAGGAAAGAATGCAATTTATTGTGAATATTTGTTATACTGAGTAGAAGTTTTTTACAGCTTTAGTTTTCTAATTATGGAGTAGGACAACATGCTTAATTTATAAAATCAGTAATTACTATGTATTATGGTTTGTGAAAATTCATTAATTAATAATTACACTATTATTTCTACTGAAGAAAAAAGAAATTTGTAGTGTGGATGTGGAGCATTGTGGAAGATACAGTATTTGAGGAGCCAGTGGTCATTAACAGGCCATGTCTACTCTACTTGGACTCACATTTAGGGCTTGAGAAGATAGGATGCAAATAAGGTAGTGTGTAACTTAGATTTGGGAAAGGTAGGCAGTATGTGGCAATTAACCTGCGAGGGCACACGCCCGTGCTGGGCTGCTCAGGTTGCTGGGCTGCAGAATGAGTTCAGCCAGTCCGCCGCAACACAGCCCCTTGGGCAGCTCCCACTCGCACATGCAAGTAGGTCACCTCTGTGGCCTGTCTTGGTCTGACAGTGCAGCAACAAGTTCTTGTGAGAACATTCTTTAGAACCGTTTCCTTATGAGGGAATTGGATAGTAGCTCAAAGGATCAAAAGGGGAACTTCTCTCCGTGGTTAGGGTCTTCTCTCGTCTTCGCTGTGCACCAGGAGAAAATCCAAATGGGCCCTGTCCAACACTATGCAAACAGGTGCCCATAGGGAAGGAAAGTTTACTCATCAACTTATTCCTTCTCTTATTCTCTCTTATTAAAGCACTTATCCTATTAAGCTATTTTTGCCAGGTCTTTCTTACTGAGATCTATAAAAGAGCTGCACCAGCTCAGTCTCATCTCACCCCATCCCCAGTACAGATCAATGTGTCTTTGCAAACCACGGGAAGAAAGTAGAAAACATAGCTATGTACTTTATGCTTTTGAATACTGGGAGCACAGTAAAATGTACCTGTAATGGCTACAAAGACAGAAACATAGTTGGGTACCATGAATTTCTGCCTCTCAAATGTTCTCTAAACATATCCATTCTCCAGATGTACCTCTATAACAAAGTCTACAGAAAATCTTGGGTCTTGCTACCCTTCCAGTTCAGATGAAAATGGCCACATTTGCGGTTTGCATTTAAGGAAAATCAATCTTAATAACCGTAAGTATTTTAGAAAATTAAATATAAATACATCAGAAAGATTAAACCACCAAATATACTCAACCATTTCTGGCCAGGAAATTTCTGTAGTTAGAAGAAACAAATTTCATAATCTATAAAATAGAATTATGTTTGGCAGGGAAGTGTGGTCTTAGCTCTCACTAGAGGAATAATGGTAAATAAAATGAAATAGGTAGTGATGAGATTATTTTTGTCCTTTTTTTTGTAAGCTAAAAGATAAGTCAGGTAAATTTTAAAAGACAGTCTATACCGGAGACAGAAGCAGGCTTCAAAGAAGCGCTGACAAGACCCCAAAATACCAATGACATCTGAAAAAAATCACAGAATCTCTTTTACACTATATAATTCTGTATCTCCAATAAATCTGAGGATATTGATAATCATACCAATGAGTTATTTCAATGAAACCTGTAGTACTGACCATTTCATCATTATGTTCTACAGACACAGAATGCTAAGTAATTTTGTGCATGTTTGAATAGGTGCTGAGTTTATGGAAAAATATTAAATGTAAAGGTTATAAGTTTAAACAACATATAGGCAATGTAATTGTAAAAGAAAACATTGAGAATGGAATAAAATTTAGATTTTTTTATATGTTTTTTAAATAATCTAAATGCAAGACTCTTTCTGCTGTTAAGAGCTTTGGTTTGCTATGTGGATTTTTTGCTATGTTATTGGTTATTTCATTTTCTTATTACTTGCTTGATGGCATTTGAGTAGAAAAGTGTAACCGTTCTCCGAACATAAGTATTGGTGACTGTTTTCTTTTGAAATTGATTCTGTTCCTCTGTAATCACTCATGAAAGGTAAATCTGAAATTGTGGCTCTGCAAAGCTAGATTTTTTTCTTCTGCATTTCCAGGCACCCTCCTCAGGCTGCTCACTTCTTCCTAAAACAAATTTAATTGATGCATTTTCTATACACACCTACCCATACACTGAGATTTATATGTTGATGCAGAGGAAGGAAGAGGGAGATGATCAAGAGAAAATTCTAAACTTGCTCTCCTGATATCAGAGTTCCTTTTCTGCAACTAAATGGAAAAAGCTGCTCAGATTTTCAATTCTGGAAATAATTTTTTGCTTTTATTCTGAATATATGTCTGTTTTAACATGTGTTAGAAGATCAATCTGTGTAGTAAAATATAGAGAAGTTACAGAAAATTCTTTAATGTAATTTGCAAAGAAAAGAGGAAAGGGAGAGTGGATCTATATTATTATAACTGCAGTCATATCACTGTCCTGTGGCCGTCAGGGCAGGAGGTATTTGAAGTTTCTCTGGTGTTCAGTAGTATATTTACTCTATTTATCAATACATAGTTAGTTTAATAACACATTGTGTGGTAAGGAAGAAAAAAAATACAGATCAATACTCTACATTCATCAACTATACGTTGGTGTGCTTGTTAATAGGACTGTTTATTTACCTCAGTGACAGTGCTTACAAAAGTTAAAACTTTAGCTGACCAGTGCAGGTTTAAACTCAGATATCTATATTGCATTACTAATGTCCATGGCATAAGATTTTTTTTTTCAAAGGTATGTAAAAATAAAAAGAATTTTTAAAAAAGTATGAAACTGGTATATACAATAGTTACACACCACTTACAAACCTGCCTGTTATATATCAGTCAAAACTGGTGTATAAACATAAGGTATGCCCCATTGACACAGCACATCTTAATTAGTGATTAAGGAAACTTTGACTCCACTAATCTTTGTGGATATTTTACACTCCTCACAATGGTGTAAAGCTATAATTATAAGAAATGTTTATTTTTAAACTTTTACCTCAGAATCTTGTTAGAAAGAATCTGTTAGAAGATAAGTAAAATAATAGAACATATACTTTAGTTTGTTGGTCTGGAGTGGGGAGTATATACTGATAAAATTGGAATGCCTTTATAGGAAGGGGAAATATTATATGCAAAAATGCAATTCTTTGTAATGATATTAGTGCTTTAATCTGATCCAACGAGTGAATATCTTTAAAGTCAGCTGCAGGTCAGATTTTGTGGGTTGTTTATGAGAACACAAATGCAGAACCTATGACTCCTTTTTGGTCAATGTCAGGTAAAGTATGTTTAGATTCAGACATTATTTCATCTTTCCCAACACTAGACGCTTCCCCAACATTGAACAGATAATATTCAGCTGGAGTGCTGGGCCATCTTGTCTAGACTACTTTTCACAAAAAAGAATGAAGCAGATGATCCTTGATGTCCCTTTCAATCTGGTATTCCAGGAATCATATTCTTTCATGTCTTTTTTATTTGACATAAATAAGAACTTTATGATTGGAAGGAAAACCACAGCAGTCTGTGTATTAATTTTGATTTAAGATTGTTACTTAATGTTGGTATTTCATATCTGCATATCCTTGGATATATTAATATTACTGTTCAATTCATCTCTTTTCTAAACTAGAATTTAATTGGTTTTGGTTCCCTCTGCAAGGTGTCTGATAACATGTTATGACCTTTTCATTATGAAATTTTCAACGTTTTCACAAGACTGCAAGTGTCATTTCTGGCAACTACTTCAGATAAAGTGATACTTGACCTTCTGTTCAGTGTTCAGAATATGTTTAGAAGTAACAATGGAGCCATCTTTGAGCATATTGATAATAAGTGTGATCAACAATGAGGCGAATTTCATCAAAATTGATAAAGGTGAGTTCAATAAAAGCCACAAAATATGTAATGATACATGGCAGCCATGCACTGTATCCCATAAAAACACTTTTAATTAAATCAAGTGGTTCCAGACAAATTCCCTGATTGCTAGCCCTAAAGTCTTCTTGGCACACAGTTCTGTTATTTTAAAAGATACCTTGAAAACTAGAATTTATGTATTTCAGAGGACAATCCTTTCCACTGGCAATGGATTTTATGTAGATTTCTTAATCTGAAGAGTTCCTGAAGGTTCCATGATGGGAAATCATGACCTATTCTAATGATGTACTGTCCTTGAATACAGTGGCTTTCCTCTAGGTGATATAATTTACCCAAAGTGAAGATCATTCAGGACTTAAAACAGCTACAATTAATCCTATTGAGTTCTAGAGCTATCAGAGGGTTGAGAGGGTTCTGTTCTTTTTCAAATAAAAAAGGAGAATAATACTTACATTAAGACAGTGCTTTAAGTACCAGAATCTCCTGCCAGCTATTAGGTTTAAAAAGAGACAATCTCATATAAAAGTGAGATAAAGATTTAAATTTTATCTGAAACCTGAGCTTTATACAATAAGGAATTAATATGATACTTACATTAAGCTTACAAAAATAAAAGAGATACTGTATTATCAGTCCAGTCAGGATAAGTGGAATTGTAATTAAAAATTAATGTCACGTGCATTTTGTTACTAATATTTTTAAGGCATTGGTTGCATTTAAGTTCTGATACCTAATTTAAATCCGTTTGAAAGTACTAGAAGAAAAACTTATTTGGAATAAGGATGCATTTTCATAAATATTTAGGAAAATATGTAAAAATTTTTGAAAGTTTAAGATAGTACTAGTTGTTTTGGGTAATAATTAGGTGATTTATAATGAAACATATTCCGAGAAAATAATTGCATCATAGAACTTTCCACACAATACATAAATGTCTTTAACTGAAATAAAATCATTTGCAACTACAGATATGAAAAGAAATGAAGAATATCACTGATTTCATCTAAGAAGAAGGACATGGCTGTCAAATACACGATCAGCAAAGAAAACTAAAGGTTTATGTTTTAGTGGAAAGGGAGCCTTGCAGTCTCTTTTCAGCGCTTTTACATATCAAAAGAGAGTAATTAACTCAGAAGGGCTGGACTTACTCCAAGGGTGCAAAAAAGGTCTACATTACACAACTGTGCACCATGCTTTTCCAACAGTCATGAGGCTGATTGCCTATTCATACAGATAGCTTGTGCTACATAACACTAAAATTCCTCTCTTCCACATCAAAATGACATTTTAACTTTTGGGGCTTTTAATACTCTTTTCACTACTTTATTTTCTGCTCTGCCTATTGATTTTTCTAACCTTTTGACAGGAGCTTTACTTGCCTTGTCTTTCTGCATAATTCTTTTAAATTACATTCAGACCACAAGACAAATTCTAATCTCCATTATACAAAAATACAGTAAATCCATTGAAGTTAACAGAAATGTATGAGATTCAAAGGCTGATTCTGATCAAAAATAGACCTATTGGCTTTTAGTAATCTAGCTTTTAAGCCAGGGAAAAGCACAATGGGCCTAGTTAATTTCCAGTGGAACTGTACTATTATCTGCTGGCTTCTAATAGAAGAAATCCAACATTTTCTTTAAAACTTTTACTTAAACTTGTTTTTCTTCCTCTGAAAAATGGATCTTAAAAGTTTAAATTTTTTGAAATATGATGGTAATTACTGTCATGAGTTTGCCAGTAACTTTTGAGGACCTTCCCTAACTGCGAGTCATATGCACATAATTTTGTATCCCAAGATTTGGCTCCCTGTTGATGAAGTTCAGGTGACCTACTGAATGTATCATTTTGCCCTTTTCCTTACCACATCATCTTCCTATTGGAAAAAACGTCATACAAGTCAACGATGTGAAGATCCATCCTGAAACACAGGTAGCAGCCACTTAGGATAAGAACCTGCATCCAAAACCTGGAAAATACTCCAAATATTAAAGGCTCAGAGAGTGCCACTGAATGAGTGTGGCATGATTTGTCCTTGGTGAAGCCATATTGACTGTCTCTGATCACTTCCCTGTCTTCCATATGTTTTGGTGCATTTTCCAGCAGGATCTATTCCGTGTTCTCAGAGGACACAGAACTGAAGCTGACTGGTTAGTATTTCCCAGGGTCCTCCTTACTATCCTTTTTAAAAATGTGTGACACTCCCTTTTTACCGTCACTGGGGGCTTTGTCTATTTGCCATGATTTTTCAAACATGATAGACCAATTAAATTATTGTAGGCCATGCTTACAGTATCCTGCTTCTTTCTAGACATAGGAAAGATGTTGAAGTTTTTGGAGTCAAGAATCAGAAGTTTTAGTGAAACTGTCAATGCTTAGGCTGTATTTCAAAACTAATTTACACACTTGGCAATTCCACAGCAAAGAAAGAGTAATCTCTTAAAATTTTATATAACATTTTACTATCTCATAATTACTGATTTATGCAAATATAATTCTTAATCTTAAAACCACTTATAAGTTATTAACTTCTAGAGTTCCACTTTCAGCATGACTGCACTTGTCTGGGCTTAATAATTCTGAAATGACTGGAACTTTAGGATTAAATTTCAGGGATCCTCAGTACAAAGAACAAATGAACAAATTATTTCATTCATCATCAGTGGAACATTTGAATCAATCTTAAAACCCCCACTATTTCAAGTCAAGGCTTATTTGGAATTATAGTCATTATTATTTATCTTTTTATTGTATTTTAATCTGGAGGTATGCATTCCAAGGATTTTTCCTGTGTAAAAGATTTCTTCCTCATCCTGTAACTGTCTTCATCATAAGCTTTTGCAGCAGATATATTCTTCTGTACATGAACATAAATTGCCTTTTCCTTAGGTCTTGCAAGTACCATGTATTTAATTTAGGAGAATACTCTCTGGGAAAATAAAGAAAAATAAAAAATCAAAACCTAACCAGAAAAATGAACTCTATGAATCCTTGTATTATTTTAAAATTACACTCTCTATGATGGTTTGAGCCTCTCTGCTGAAACAAATATATTTTAGTATTTAACAATTTTTAATATTTTATCAAAGATTTTTTTTCCCATTCAGATACACAGTTGCATTGAAGAGGATGCTTTTGCTCAGGTCTATAGTGGTTGGATGAGGAACTCAAAATAGGAACTTACCAAATTCTTGACTGATATTGTGACTAGATATTTGTGGCTTATGAGACACAGCATTCCATCATTCCCTCAGACTGACTATAAGATTGAAAATCTCCATCATAACAAGCCTTTAATTTTTCCTCAGTTATGCACTTAAACATTTTTATTTAGATTGCAGAATATAAATTTCACCACAATTTCCAGTGAGTCATTAGTAAGTCAATAGTAAACTTTTGGTACCAAATAATTTGACATCCTTTCATATAAGTATCTCATACCTATGACTATACGACACACTCTTGGAAGTGTTGTAGGCAACAGAGAATTTTCATTCTTCCCTTGTTGCTTTTTATTCTCAAAGTTTTTCAGAAAGTATCTGAAAGCTTCTGGTTGAATGTCTTAGGAAATTGTATGAGGCAGTGATCAAAAAACCCTCTATCTCACTGCAGAACTTCACCGGGACATTTCATATGTGAACGGACAGGTGAAAGAAGTTGGTTTAATTTCTGATAAAGAGAGATTGTTGCTCGGTAATGCATTTTAGATCAACTGTGCAATTTCCATAAAGATGTTTCCTAGTAAACCTTTCTAGAAAGTACTTTTCTACCAAATGAATTTGAGATCTCTGACAAAATTCAACCAATGAATAAAACAACCAACCTATGCAAACAGTGTAAATACCATTTCAATGCACTATGTTTCCACAATTAATCAGTAGCTCCAGTAAATTGTCCAAGAGTTATTTTGCGGATGGTTTGTTATAGACAGAGTTGGTGATACTGATCAGACTTGGGCTTTTTTTGGTTTGAAATATAGAGAAACTTGTAGAATATCCTTTTCAGAGTTTTTCTTACCAGATAGCTGTGTACCACAGAAAGATGATCATTTGTTATGTTCAGTATTGGACTTTATATTTCCCAAGATCTAATTTAGTTTCCAAACCTAAAACTTCTCACTGAACTGGAACAGTGAAACAATTGCTTCAGGCTAAATTAGATTTGTTAACTCTCCTCAATAGAACAGGAATACAAATGATGTCTCAGAAATGTGTGCAGAGTCCAGCAGATGCCATAACATAATTTAAAAATAAAATGTTGCCAAATTCATTAGCATTTGTTTACATATAAAATGGTAAAATAATTTGAATGCTTAAATTACCCCATTGCCTTTTTTTTTTTTTTTTTAATATTAAAACATTCAGATTTGGAAAAAAAACCCCAAAATGAACATTGCATTTTGTAACCTTTCTATTGATTTTCCCAGCTTCTAGCAGCACTGTTTCTTTTCAAATGTTCACCCTATTATTTCAACATCTGTTTGATAACTGATTTAACAGCCAGAGCACCAGCTTCTAAAGTGCCCTGAATTCATGGATTATACAATTTAGGATTGTACTTTTGGGGGAAAACTCACTTAAACACTCATTCAGGGATGGACTCAGCTGCCAGCATATGAGAAGCCAATAGGACTGATATAAGCTGTTGCTGGTTAACTTGGCTTATTGTATGCTAAAGTGTCTTGTCTACATAGCATTTTGTTTCATACTGTCTGACATTTTGACCTGTGTTAGTAAACCCAATTTCGAAGCAGGTTTTCTGGAATGCAGAAATGAGATACATTAAAGCAAAATGATGTGAGTTGAAATTCCAGGCTGAAATAACCATTCTGTATCCAGCATCCTTTTCTCCGTTGCCCTGTTGACTGATTACACTAAATTTATGAGTGTACTTGTGTATCTCAACTACACTAGTATCATCTAGACAACTCTTTCTGTTCCCATTAATTATAATCAAATGTCATGCTTTGCAATAGCCCAAGGCAAGTTCACACAGTTGAGCTCAAAACATGATTACTCAGCAGATGTGCCTCAGGTTCTGTGTGGCTCATGCTGATGTCTTAGATTTTAATGAACCACAGAGCTTGAAGAGAGTCCAGACTCATCTGGAGAGCACTCTAATGCACAGCATCAGTAAGGACAAATTAAGGGAAAGGGGACACTTAGCACTGATCTGGCACCACAGCATGGAAGAGAGGTTGAGCTGAGTTATGCCAATGTTAGAAAAGGTAAAGAGCAGATACAACCTTACCTGAGGCTTGAATAGCATCTATGGCAGAGATATGATCACTGATCTATATCCTGTAAAAGTCATACTGCAGTTCTTGCAAATTGTGACATACAGAGGTAGAAAACCCACAGCACCTTTCAAGAATAGACACGCTTTAAGAGTTAATCTTAATTGTTCGCATCAGAGTGGGGTCTCTCAGGTTTGAGCAAGTGTGTAAATTTAAAAATCTACTTTTTACTGTGTTTGATTTGTCTATATGTAAGAGATATGATTTAATGGAAACAAACTGCCATAGATGGACACAAAATAATCATCCTTAATAAATATAAGTGAATATGCTCTGTATATATATATATATATAGGATGAACAACATATGTGTATGTTTTTGAAGTAAGATCAAGGTAAAGAACAGTTCTGTGGAAATTATGCAGTTTTTTTTCTCAATTATCAGTCCAGTTCCCAAGAGCTGTGATCATTTCAGACTGGTGCAGGATTCTTGAGTTTTCTTAGAGCTCTTGAAGGTAAGTAGAATTCCTGAAGGTCTTGGGCAGAGCAATTTCTCTAAGCTACCAAGCTATATAATAAGCTGAGTAATAGGGAGGGCCTGCAAGGGCCACAGAAATTCTGTTTTCAAAAGTCCAGGGGAATCTTTTCAAAATTTGTAAAATCTTTCTGATGGAAATATGTTTAGTTCAGGAGTCTGAAAACAGTCCATGGCTAAGCAATGCATCCTAGTTAATAGGTGTTCCTTCTTTTCTCTACAAAGACAATCAGAAATGCTTCAGTTATGAGATACTTCTCATGTACCTTAGAGCCTAAAAAACCCCCCAAACAGACAGAAACTCTCTAGGTTATTAATGTAAGGATTCAATAGCAATAAACTTTGAGGATGTAAAAAGAGAATAGTCCAACTTACTGGAAGTGAAGTGAAAAGCAATGCCTCTCATAAAAAACACAAGGCAAATATTCAGTCTATAAAACCTTATGCAAGATGAAACATAAATGAATGGCTGGTAAATAAGAATAATTAGTCTCTACGCTACATTTCCTGAAACTGTGCCATTATTTTCCATGGCAGCTTTATAGGCCATCTATAAAAAATTAGCCCCTTCGATCACTAATAAAAACATCCCCAAACATATCCTTTCAGTTCTAACTGTTATTGATTTCCATACAAGAAGAGAATCATATTTTAGCACATATTTTTAATATACAATTCATATGGGGCGTCTTATGCTCTCAGTACTCAATCTGGTATTTTTTTCTAATCCCCATAATGATTTGATGAATCTCTTTTTCAACGGCAAAAGTGGCAATGAAGATTTTCACTCTTAAACTCTGAAGCACTCATTAAGAACATAAGATTTTTGAATTAAAAAATTTGCCATTTGTTACTGAAATTTATTTCAGAAAGACGTCAGGCTAAAGATTACAAAAAAGAAACACAAATTTTTTTATTCCATGTTAAATAATAAATGCCCAGTTCTAAGGAAAATCAGGATATGGAACAAGATTCTAGAAGGTTTATAGTTACTCAAGATAGACTAACATCTCTGCAAAGGACATTAAACTCATCTGTTTGATCTAATCTTATTTAGTCTCTTTCTCATACAACAATTATAAAATGTTAAAGACAGTTGACTAGTTCCTCCAGTATTTGCTAATACTACACGGATTTATTTCTTACTGTTAAAGAAAAGAAGGAGATATGGAGAGGACCAAAAATATCTATACCTGACGGCAGGCATTGAACCTAACCACCTGCGTTAGTTTCAGAGTCTGCCTCCCTGGCCAGTCTCCCCAACTAAATCAAACCAAAACACAAAGCCAAACAAACAAAGAATAATAATAATAAACAAAATAACAAAACAAACAAACAAACAAAATCAGCAAGAAACTTTCAAAACAAAACAAAAAACCCTACAACCAACTAACCATGCAACCAAAAACCCAAAATCCAAAACAAAACCAAGCCATCAAAACCTCCAACAACTCAAACAAAAGAGAGAAAGGAAAACGTTCCACTGGAAACACATGAACTATGCTCCCCAAAGAATAGTGTTTTTTTTCTGAGGATCTTCTTTATATTTCGTGAATTTTAGCAATCTCCCTACTGGCTGCTCTTGCTCATTGTACTGATGGCATAGATTGAAAAATGCTTTGAGAGGGTGCAGAAGTTGAATATTCTCACTGGATATTAAGCTTTGTGCACAAATTTTATGTGAACAATTCTTATCGGCTGTTTAAATTATTAACAATTGCTACTGTTATCTACTAATCTTCATGCAAGTCCAGGGATATGAGGTCATGAGCACTTTAGATACAGGCATACAGCACTGCAACAGGAGACAAAGAGAGGGAGGATGTGGGTTTACAAAATAGAAGAGAAAGGCATGCTGCAGTATTACAAGTGGTGGGCTATGGAGCTGCACGTGGAAGGAGGGGAACCTTTGCCTTGCAAAGGTTAACACCACCTTCTTTACTGAGATATCTTACAGATGTAGTCATTAATATTTCCAAAGTACTTTTTAGTCCTCAGCAATCTTGCCTTAAAGATTAGGTATTGTAGATAAAGAATACTTGAGCTCCACTAAAATAAAATTTAAAGGTTTATCTTGACGTAAAAATCTATCCTGTAAGTAGGTTAAACAACTCCTTTAAAAGGTACTCTGAAATGGGTAGACATGGAATTGCAGAATATTCCTAGATGGCAGAGACCCACAAGGATCAAGTCCAGCTCTTAAATGAACAGCCCCTATGGAGATTGACCCCCGACCTTGATGTTATTAGCACTATGGTTTAACTAACTGAGCTAATCTCTGCGTTAAGAATTTGTTGTTTTGGTTTTTTTTTTTTACAGCTAGGAATTTCTCTGTTGTGTTTGTCTATTTCTTACTCTTACTTATTTCAATATATATGATTCCTGACTCTTCATACTTTCTTTGCATCTTCACATTTTCACCCTTGTGTTTTTGAGAAATACAGACAGATTAAATTTGGGGGTACCTTTGGAAGCCAAGGCAGTGACAGCTTCAAATTTGGTTCCAGCTACAGAGACAGATGAGGTTGTTCAGTGCCTCATACTGCTGAGTTTTCAGTACCTCCAAGGGTGAAGATTCCATATCCCATCTGGACAGCCCATTCCAGTACTTGGCTGGCATCAACATGAAGATTAATTTCTTTATTTTTAAATAGAATTTCCCTTACTGTAATTTTTCTGGGCCCCCAAGGTGTGGCGGTGCATTTCCAAAAAAAAAAAAATCTCTTTTCTATGAACATTCATTATGTAGTAAAAGGAAATAAGTAGATGTCCCTTTAGCTCATGCTTCTTCAGGCTAATTAAACACAGTTCTCTCAGATTTCCTGGTATGTCATGTGTTCCAACCCCCCTAGGTGAAGCTGTAAATGCGCTGCTGCTTATAAGGATTCATTGTGAGACCCTGTAAAGCCCTGTCAAAATCCCTATGTGCTTTTCCAGATCTTTATGTGAAATGCTGTCTTTTGAGGCTGGTTGGCTCTTGATTTTTCTAATTCTGTCTGACACACTGTAGAGCTGGCTTTTATCCAGAGATGTTACGGTGCCTTACCATTTCCCATGGAAGATTTCACTGTAATGTTTGAATAGACCTTGAATTCCTATATGCTATGGCTTACCTATCTTCCAGATCTCCTTTGTGTGTCTTTTTTTCTTTTTGTTTATTTGTTTGTTTGAATCTAGCTAGGGATATAGCGTTTCCATTTATGTCTGTGTCCTAGGTGGCCTGGACGACCCAAAAATATGTATTCCATATTTTTTTCTACATCATCCAGCCCGTTTTACTGTCCCTTAAAGACTCAGGACTGGAAGCAGAACTGGAGTGTTCCCAGTTCATGGGAAGGAGGAGGTGTGGCATCCCTTTAAAAATAAGGAATGCACACTCGGCAAGCTCTTTTGTTCTCTCCAGGATCCCGAGGGGGTTGCTTTAGGCAGGTGTCCAAGTCACAGCCTGAGAAGCTGAGGTGGCACAAGGCAAAAAGCTCTTTTGTTCTCCGCAGGCTTTGGAGAATTTTGCAATGCCTTCACTGCTGCTGCCACCTGCCGTTTGTTGTGGGGGTGAGGAGGAACCCACTTCAGTTCCAGATGTTGCCCACAGCCTCTGCACCGTGCTGGGAACTTGGACCCTCTCTCTGCAAGCTCCAGCTGCTAAGGATGGTCGGTCCTACAACATCTGGGAAGTTTCTTTCAGAGGCCTGGCAGCATTGACTCATTTTGGACAAAAATAGTTTTTCACAGGTTTTGTTTTTCCCCTGCTCCCTGCTGTTTGTTTGTTTGTGAGGGGGAGGAGGTTTGTTTTCTTTAAACACAGAGGATCGCTTGCCGTGTTGTTTCCTTTGTTCTCTCTCTCGGCCACACGGTCCACAGTATGTTGCTCCTCTGCCATCTTTTCTTTGCCCTCTGGGCCATGGGGGCTGCTACGTTAGCTGCCATCTTGGGAGTAGGGAGGGGGCTTCCCTGATATCTTGTTTTCGTTGTTCCCAGGGGACCAGGCATCTCAGCACCTTTGTGTCTAGTGGTTTTTGCTGTTATCTTGGTTGTTGCTATTTTCTTTTTAGTAAATTAGTTTTGTTTTTGTCTTTGGGGTTTTTTTTCCACTTACATTAGCTCTCATCTTTTCTTATTGGTGAAAGGGGAGTGGTTAAAACTTTAAAGGAGGTAACTAATTTTGGAGTCTCCACCCTGTATAATTGTTTTAAACTAAGACAGTCTGCTATTCATCTGATGCTTTTCAACCACTCCCCCTTTGCTGAGAGTATCGTGTATATCCATTTTTGCCATATGACAACAAAATGCACATGTTGCAACAACAGGCGTAAAAACACAAGGATGGCTAGGAGTTCTTTACCTCAGTCTTTTCCTGGGTTGCTGACCATCTTGCTCTAAGCTTAGTGTAATATTTTATCAAATCTCCCTGCTTAACAGGAGCTATGTCCTTGACCAATTATATGGGACCTATTTTAACACCTAAAATTTCAGACAAATCTTTGATTAATGGAGCTGTAAATAACTATTTGATCTAAACCAATGTCTTGCACTGCCATATCCTTCACTTGTTCCACTGGTTATACCCAGCTTGCCTGATGATCCATTTCTGTTGGTTACCTTAAACTTTGTAGTGAACATATCTGAAATATCTTGCTTACTATAAAAGACTGTCCTGCGTGAACAGTTTGTGCATTAAAACTTCTACTTTTTTTTAGTGTCATTCCCTGATTCAAGGCCAAGGTCCAGTGACCTTGCAGGCTTGGTGTTTGCCTGTTCTGACTTTTTTAATTTGCATTGCTGAGGCACGTGGGGCTTCACCATTCTGTTTTTTCTAGTCACACACTCCCAATGGCCCCTGGCTAAGCATCTCTTTCAAATGGTGTGAAAGTTTGCTCCAGGCAAGTAAGCTTTTGATCCACAGGATATGACCTGTAGTGTTTCCCTTTCCATTTACATCAGAGTTATACAAATCCTTCTGATCAATCACAGAGCTTTCAGGGAACCCACGAGGAAGTTGAGTTACTTGGGTTTTACCTTTTTTTTCTATCACTATTAATAGACTATAG
>WEKY01010825.1:0-13892 GCA_013390045.1 Picathartes gymnocephalus
TTTCAGAGCCCATTGTCACTACTGGTCTATTTTACAGATCCTCCTCTGACAGATACCTCATGACACAGCATTTAGCAAACTGTCTCTTCTTTGGAAAAGAGATTGTATTAGGAAAGATTCTGTAACTTTGGCACTGAATGTAATAAAACTCCTTTTATCAATGCTTCTAAGTAAGGCTCCTCTACCTTAATCTGAGGATTGAACACGAAGCAGACTCATACTGACCACACGATCTAGTTCTTTTCTTACTACAGTTTCAAGTATCAATGTATAATCTTTGCAGTGTTAAAATTTAACAACTTTTAGTTGATATAAAAAATATTTTGTCACTGGCATGAAAGCAATATTTAGCTAATTCAATCGACTTCTCCTGCAAACACCCTGAGAGGAGGACTTTTTTTTAGGGAGTCCTTGGAGAAAGGACTTCATTAGCAGGTACCAGGAATGAACACCCTACTCATTGGTCAGAGGAGCAATGTGCTTTGCAACCCAAAAAATTCCCCCTTAGTTTACTTAAAGAATATGAACACAAAGTAGAAATGGAATAAGAAATACTAATTTACTTACAGTGTAGTTATATCTGATAAGTACAGATATTCTGTTTCAAGAAATCATACTTTAATATATTCATATGCATGCCTAATTTAATGCTAAGGTGTTTTGTACATTTGTTTTCAATTACAGACCTTGAAAGTACTCACTCAAAGGCAAATCTTTGTAGTTCTTTTTGTTCATAAAAGTCACTTAAAGAGGGAACTTGAAAACATCATTAACTGCAATTCATCCTTGATCCTTTCATCCCTTCAGAGCTTATTTAAACTTCAAAGTCTTGACCCATTCAAATGATTTAAACAAGTGCTCTGAAGTTGCTTAAGATACATGACAACCAATAAAACTTCTCATAATGTGATCTTTCTTTATTGTAAAATTTTCTAGAGAGGAATAACGAAGAAAATCTGTAATATTTGAATGAAGAAAGTCATGTTAAGATCAATATTATGGAAGAGCATGATGTACTTTAAACATGGAAATACTCTCATCACATTTTATTGCAGCCTTAAAAGCAGATATGTATCACATTGAATGCATTTGGATTACTTCAATTTTTTTGCAGCATGATCATATACAAACACTATATTCAATGCCCAAATTCATAACATGAGCATGAAAGGCAAAACAGTGACATGGTTCGTCATGCCTGGATGAATTATTTTGGGCTTAATTCTAAGATTAAAAAATATAGGGACCTAATTGTGTAACCTCACTCTGTTGTGTCTTTTACAGTCCATTATTTACTTTAAATTTATTTCCATGCTTAACCTGTATTGGCACCCACCATTTTCACTAGTAAAATATAAAAGTGACATAAGGTATTTAAATAAAAACCACTATATTTTATGATTAATTAAGTGGTTCTGAAATCACATTAAGATGAGAATTTCATTTTCATTGCATTTAAATTATTTGATTAACCCTTCTTCATAACCAAGAAAAGTTTAAATACTGAATTGTGGGGTACTTTAACAACTAAAATTGGCTCTGGTCTAAAATATTGAAAAAAATGCCAACAGCCCTTAGCTGGGCTTAGTACTGCAATGGCAGTGAGATGGTTGCTAATGGGCATCAATACCAACTGGCTTCACAGTGGTCCTGGAAGAGAATGAGAGCCCTCCCTTCTTGCACAGCCTGCGTAAGAGACAGCCACCGTCACTAGCCTTGAGGAGCCAAGAGGCTGCCTGTAAGACACTATTAGTCCCATTTTCCTTCAAGTACTGTAAAAGATTCTGGGAAGGGATGCAGCATACATCATAGCTGGCAATTTGTTTGCTTTGTTTTTTTCTCTTGGGGAACTTATGAGAACTTGGTGCGCAGAACAAATGAGTTCCAATAAGGTGAATATGTGGCAGCCTTTGAAAGGGCATTATAAGCTACTTTTTCCCTAGTGTATATTTGAAGCTTCAATTAATATCGTTAATGTTACATTATACAATCTCAGTAATGTACAAAAATTTACTTCCATTATATGTACATTTTCTATCATTTTATCCCTAAAACTAGCAGTGCAACCACTCCCTCTTTACTTAAGGAAAGTATAATTAGTTGTCATTAGTGCTGTTGATCATAACAGACCGAGCTCTAATCATATTCTTGACTAAGAAGAAAAGAAAAGAGACAAACTATAATGGACCGGTTTTGTCAGCATGCAATCCCCAACTGTGACAAACAGCTACATTCCATCTTCTGTTTAGTCCCATTTCTTTCACAACGATGTAGATAGATTAAAAGCCTCTCAAAAATTTGCAAGGTCACCCTAAGATGCTTTCATCTTTCTTTAGTTCTCATTTTTAATGCAGTTGCTGCATGGGCTAGTGATAATTACACATTTCACTCCTAAATTGCTACAATTATTGAACATTCTTGTTATCTGCTCTGTAACTTCATTTATTAAAATGTGTGTAGAAATGCAGCATTGAGTCATGTGGACTGCTTCATATGAGTGAATCCTTTAGAATTCTTTCACTGAGTGGAGAGGGAACAGGACTAGGCTACCACTAACAGAGGAGTAGACACAGAGGAACATAAATCAAAAGCTCCACATTTCTATACTCCTTTTAAAGCTGCGATATGGCCCTGGGATCAATAAAAGAGCTTGTCAGTGACTTATAACCATGCAAGAAGTTTCTCATACTCTAGTCCAAAACTTGTCAGGTTACTCCCTCAGCCTAGTGGAAGTGTTAATGCCATCTTTGCAGAGGATTCTGTTGCTTCCTTGTTTCACATAAATACTTAGATCGGAGGCCTTTTTCTCAGCAGAATATATTTCAGTATCTTATATCTAACTTACTAGTTGAAAGTGCAGAAAAACGGGTCCTCTTTAAAATTATCATAAAAGAGTAGCATGTCATTGTTATAGACAATGTTTTCTCTGTACAAATCATCATGCAAAACAGCCATTTCTATCACTGTAATGTCTTAATGCTGTAGAACTTAGACAGCATCCTCATTTTTATTTTCTAATACTCTACTGACACCTTCTGGAATACAACACTATTTTTGACTTTACAGCTGACTTGGTAGTGGTAATGATGGAGTCAATTAAAAAAAAGAAATCTGATGCTACCACGTGTCACAAAACACAAATAGCAGCATATCTTTTACATTCTTAGTGCCAGTTTTCACAGATCTTGAAGCAATCAGGAAAACAACAAAGAGATCATCTCTAGATTGAGATAATCTAGTTTCAGGGGAAAAATAGCCTGTATTGCTGCTGCTAATGTCTATGATATTTGATGCTCTTTATAGAAGCCTATCTACTGGAGGCCAGGGATTAAGGAAAAATCTTTGATTTTTTTTTTTAAAAAAGTGTAGAGGTCAAAATTAGGAGCAGGACATTCTTTCAAACTCTATCTCATACGCATATTTAATTCCTCAGTTCTCTTTCTTCCCCATCAATGCAGCTGAAGGTGGAAATCTTCATAAAGAGCACATAAAGTTTCAGCACTTGAGTATGAGAATGACCCAGTTATCCATGACCTCCACATGAAACCTGCAGGTACAGCACAAGATTTATGAGATACATTCATCCTTCTGGGGGACATACATCCAGTGTCTAAAATGAAAAAAATACTTATATTTAGGCTACTGAATCCCCTTGTTGCCATATTCAAAGACAGTTTCACGGACAGCTAGTTGACTTCCATCCTTAATGACAGAAAAGGTAAAAAAACCCTATTGTTTCTTATTTTCAAAAAAATTATAAAAAGTACAAGTGGTTCATAAAGGTAGCATCTCAGGTTCCCGTCTTTGATGTAGTCACAATAATAATATAGTGCTACTATGCTGAGAAATCTTTTTGATTTTTTGGGGTTCTTTTATCCTTTGAAATAAAGGGTTGTTTGGTCCTCAGAATTTTATTTTGTGGAGTTTCTTAATTTTATTTTTTAAACCCATTATTGTCTCTTTATGTAGTGTTTAGAAATTCTGACAGAACAGCTTTTCATTAGAGACATTCAATAAAATAACAGTAATTTTAAAAAATAGTTGTGGGCTAATTCACATGAATACACAGAAAATCCTCAAATTGTTTATTTTGACTTCGTAATTAAAAGGCATTTTTATTATAATTACACTGGATCCAGTTATGTATTGAACAAAAATACACCTACATAATCAAACAAGACTTCAGGAACATAGGAGATGAAGCAAAGGGGGAAGTCTCTCAGGTTATTTTCTACTATAAATAGTAAATATAACCTTCCAATCAGCAGGAAGGACTAGCAGAAGCAAGTATATCACAAATATCACATCTGGCTGCACAGCTGTTGCTTGCAGCAGGGCTTTGGCCTTCTTGACTATCCAGGTGCTCTTCTAAGTCTGTGCGTTACTGCAAAGAGATGGCACCCACCTATCAAAAAGGTGCAATGACAGCTTTATTAATAGGTTAACTAAGTTAACCACAGAAGTTAACTTAAGTTTCAGCCACAGAAGTGGCTTTCAGCTAGATTATTTGGGGGGTGGTGCTCAAAGTTTGGAGGCAAGCAAAGACTCAGGGACAAGCTAAGAGTACCTTGGGAGCAGCTCCCACACTCCCCACAAAGGGTCAGATGACAAATCACTCAAGTGCCTTTATGTCAACAATCATGTTCTGGGAAATAAAAAAGAAGAAATTTGCAGTGTCCACGTGCAGTCTCAGAATTATACTATCTTTGGAAGTGCAGATATTTGGTAAGATAACTCATGTGACTCAAGTACTGCTGGACAATTGCAGGCTGTTAAGGCAGATAAAAAAGGGAAAAGGGAGGGGTTGTGCTCCACAGAAAAGATCAACCTGATCTTCTGGAGATTAACTGTAGACAAGATGACAGATCTCTAAATCTGATGGTCTGATTTTAGAGAACTGGAGAAGTTGATTTCAGAGAAAGAAATGAACAAGATGCTCTAGAAACCCTCTCCAACCTAGATTTCTCTATGATTCCATAGTGATATGCTAGGAATATCCCTCACTGTGAAATTCTGCATCACATGAATGATGCAGGATTGTTCCTGAGAGTAACTTCTTCAACTGGATTAATGAACCATACTGACATAGATAATGTGTGAAATGATGTACAGCAGCCTATTCTACTTTAATGTTTGAAGGAAATGAAAAAAAAATAGGTTAGAGGAAACCAAGGACTTAGTTTGTTCTGGTCAATAATCTGTATAAAAAGAACTGGTGCTATACAAAGCTAAGAAATACTGTGCATATTTTTTTTTTCATAAACAACACAAAATATCCATAAAGCTCTTTGTTATTTAGCAGTTTGACAAGATAATTTCACAGTAACTATGAAATTGTATGCTTGACTCCTTAAAACTGCCATTAAAAAAGGAATATATGGACTCCAGTACTGCTCCATCCATTTATTTCTACTTTTCTGAGTTATTTAAACTATGAGATAGCCTAGAATGGATTTTGCTTTTTCTGTTGAAATGATTATATGTTTTGAAAAATTTTGTATCACTTTTATATTTGTGTGAAGTTTTATTAGCTACTAAAGAACATTCTTTACAGAATTTAGTGAAAAAATTTCATATGTGACAGACTGTAGCATTCATAATGGCACGTAATGCCTAGAAAAAGAACAGAACAAATGCCAAGGTGAAAACTCAGTTTTAATACTAATCTTAGCATGATCAGGTAGGGACAGAAATAGGTAATAAAGTCTGAAACTGCAGATGACTTCAAATGAAAATAATGAAAAATCTGTAATTTCTGAGTTTCTTTATCATAAAGAATGGATAACACATTCAAAGAATATTTTTCCCCCTTTTTAACTAGATAGTCCTTTTATTTTTTCATAGTTTTGGTTTTGTTTGTTTGGCTGTTTTGGGAGATGGCAGGGTGGGGAGACAGGGGGCTTTGGTTGGTTGGTTTGGTTGTTTTGTTTTCCTCAAAAATATACCCTAAGCATAGCAGATGGGTTATAACCTAAGTATAATTGTCTTGTTGGTTTAAGAGACAGTCCCTTCAGCACATATTTCTACAGATACTAGTGCCCTGAAGCTTTTTAACCTGAAGTCTACAAATCCTAATTTTCCATAAGCTATAATTGACTCTATCTCCCCATCAGATGCAGAACAATATTTTCTTGACATGGTAGGCATTTAATTAATTACGCATTATGAAAACACTGTTCAGAGTAACCAAAAAACATACCCAGTATATTCAGTTATATACAGTTTTATAGCTGCAGAAGAAAAAAAAAGAGCAAAAGCCTTTGAGGCTAATTCCTAGGCAGCATAAAGGCATTTCTCCCCATAATTCATTCTTTCCTCACTTTTCAGACAAAAGATAACTTCTGAAGTTATTCCATTACATGAGGAAATAAATCCAATGCTAACATAAAACTGAACTGTTTTTATTACTTTCAGGAAAAAATAACAAGAAACATGTAATGAACATCTATCTCTAATATAACATCTGGCACCCCCTGAGATCCATCTGAGATCCTCTTACACTCTTCTAAATCCTTTGGATTCATACGATGAATGGTGGCCTTTTAGTGGTAATGAACCTTTTATCTCTGAACAACTGTCCTGCGAAAGCTATTGCCAGAGTTCATTGTCCACAAGATGAGCCAAGTACATCTCTTAGCCAAAATTAAGATGCTGGTTTCCTTAGCTGGAGGCACGAAATGCCTGCAAAGGAGCAATTGTAGCTCTTGATGGAGTCGTTATCAAGTTGCCTGCTGAAATGCTCACGCTGAAAATTAATGAGTGCAGCTGTAGCTGCCAAGAGAAGATGGAACCTACTGAATTTTCTAGATATTCAATAACTACTGGTCCTGGCCTACTTAACAGTGGGTTACATCAACCTGCCGAACTTGGAATAAATCTTTATACTATTACCATGATAAACTACAATTTCTTTTGCTAAGTGAGAATGGTCTGGGAGCAGACTCCCACCATTGATGGGTTTGTGGTAGGTTTTTTTTTCCCTCCTTCCCACTCAACAGCCACATTTTGCCGATAATTAGCTGTGATTTATGTTAAATTAAAATGAACTGGTGGGGTTTCACCTTCTTACCTCCTTTACTGAGTACTTAATTTTTTTTTGTTTTGTTTTGTTCTTGTTTTTTCCAGGGAGGAAAATAAACAAACTTCTTCATCCTCAAATAAATCAAATATTTGAAGAGCTCTGGCAGTAGTCTAGGAAAAGGCTACTATCTCTGAATGCCCTTGTCAAACTTCTTATCTTGTTTTTGCAAACCAATTCTTTCCCTTAGGACTTGTGAGTATCTCAGATAAAGTTGAATGCAAGCAGATATGTATGGGGTTCTACTCCTTTCTGAAAGAAGAGTAGAACCCTATACTTAAAACATCAAAACACATTTTGGATGCTTGATTAATACTGCTTACATGCCAATAAATTACTGGTAGTCATTTTCAGCCTTTGTGGAGGGTGACCTAATGAATATAAACAGAATATGAGTAACTCAAAAATAATGGGAAGATTTTCTATCAGCAGTAGGATCTTCACATACTAAATTAACAGAGAAAACTACAAAAAACTTGATTCAATTTTTTGTATGCTTATAAAACCAATTTTCCACCTTCTCCACTCTAAGGGAATCTCTGATTGGAAGCACTTCTTATTTTCTGTTGCAAGTCAGTGCAAAACTCCATCCAAGGCTAATGTTAACTGACACTTTAGACCATGCATGGTACGTCAAAACAGAATCACAGCATATTTACATTTCTTTTCTCATTCAGGGGTAAGAAACTGGGTGGAAGCATGCTTTCTACTTCCAGACAGTAAGTACTTTGGGAGGAGGGTGATGAAAGGAAAGAATTCACCAGAGCAGAATAATTGCTTTTTACATAGGTATTGTAATTTCTCTGCCTAAAGGAAAACACAAGCATGAGCAGAGAGACTTTATATTTAAAGATCCACATAAATTAAATAGAAAGCACTGATTCCAAGATTGGACTGCTTCCTCATGTGGTATAAAGCTTTAAGTTGAGTTAAGATGCACAGTAACTTACACCAAAATAATCTGACAAATCTGGAGGTGAGAGACTGATGGATGAACTATACCTAGCTCTTTATAAAAAAAAAAATTCTCATAGTTTTAATAATTTCTGTTTCCATTTACTCATGCTTTTGTAGCACTTTCTGAAGACCCTTTCTTAAAAATTCAGGGTTTTAAAAGATTATGAGTAGCTATTTTAACTCCCATTCACCTTATAGGAATGGTGAACATTCAGTACTTCTGATAGTCCAGAGTTCCGATTTCTGCTTCCAGACTGGCAACTCTCAAAGTCCTGGCCAAGGGATTCATTGGCTTTTCTGGCTGCAGTATTTTGATCCTTCGTGCTGGACTTGTATGATTAAAGATTTTGTAATACAGTAGACTAGAGCAGTGTCACTTCCTTTGATACATTTTTTTTTTTTACAACTGTATGTCTTATTAAACACAAAATAATTCACACTCTCAAATGTCTAAACCAATGGGTACCATGTTTTTTTCTGCAGAACAAGACAAAATACACACATTTCATGACACCTTTCAGGATTTAAAAGAAGCTCATTCTGTTGTACAGCCCAAGTAATACTCATATCCAGCCCCAATAATACGACAGTCTCATATCTTGCCCTAGTCTTCTCTCCAATCTTGAATATTTCCTCTTCCGCCCTCTATCTATCTATCTATCTATCTATCTCTCTATCTATCTATCTCTTCCTCCCTTCATCTATCTTCTTCCATGGAACACAAACTTTCCCATTCTCTTTAAAATGATGGATAAGAAAGTGGTCCTCCTACTCAGTTTGTAGATCGCTGTGTTAGTTAAAAGTCCTGATCAGCCTTAGCATAATGCCAACATCCACAATGATGCAGTTTGCTGACAACCTGCCTGGATGCGTTCTTTTCCTTGGTTTGATGACATCCTTTGCCCAAAGCATTTATTTTCAAACAGAGGATTGCCAAAGTTCAGTCCTGCTGCCTTATGGATCATGTGTTTCTTTTTTCTCAAACTGCCCCTGAAGCTGAAAGTGGGGGGGAAAAAAGGTAGAGGAAGTAATCAAGCCTCAGGCTCATAATAAAATTTTTAGTTTCACATAATCCCCAGTATCAAACAGAATAGTGAGAGTGCTTGTGCACAGATTCTGTATGTCATCACAGAATATATCTGAAACCTGTTGGGGGAAAAGCTTCTTCTGAAGCACAAAGTGGGTAACAGACAAAGGGAGATAAAGCCTTGATCATGTGAAATTATTCTCTCATTAAAATGAATGAGACCTGGCGGCATATGGTCCATCACAAAAGCAGATAAAATGACACAATAGCCCAAGAGGCATCACTGCAGTGTAGAAATTATCATATTTTGAGTCACTGTTTCCTAATTGAAGACAGACTTCTGGAACAGGATTAGCTTGGATTTACATGATGAAAAGCAATCCAGTGTTAATTTTATCTGACTCTCATCATTACACATGAAGACAAGTGAGAAAATAAAGTTCTTGTTTCCTCATAACATGAATGATTTGGATGGTGCTTATTCCAGAACTATCTGGACAGGACTCTAATTGCACAAAACATCTATATATCAGCAAAGAACTGCCTTTCATCTCAGCAGCACCATCTTCATCAATAACAAGGAAGCAAGAGAGAAGCCCATTGCATTGTAAGCCTGTGATTCAATAACAGGATTTTTAATAGTCTCAAGGCATGGCTTTGATAACAGTAAATAGACAACTGTCAAACATGGCTAGCAGAGAATACACAGGTTAATGGCAGCCCCTGACACATCAGCTACTGAGCCTCTGTTTCCAGCAGAAATAAAGAAGTCACTGGCATGAAAAACATCACGTCCTATGACAACTATAATAGTTCTGTTAAGTATCTAGGGGGGTTTTGCCTTTTAAATGCCAAAAACAAGCTGTTTTTTCCTTTCTGTGATATCATACTGTTCATGATTACCTTGGCAGGCAAACACAAGTTAATTTTGGCCACAGAGACTTTGTTTGTGTTCCAAGCTTACTCCTATCTTAGGCTCAGCTCTGTTCTACCCACAGCTATACAGGTTCCCCTTGAGTATGAGGAGAGATCAAATGAGTTTGCACGAGGCCAAGCACACAGTTCATTAGTAATTTACAATCCTAATTTCCTAGCAATGGGATCAGATTACTGAACGTATTTTGTAAAGAGAGGATGCAGCAGTAGCTATGCTTTCTTACAAAAAGAAGTGGCAGTGGGGGGACAGGGAAATCTGGGCTTTGGGCCATGGTTTTGTGCCACTTCAAAAAAAAATATTCCTATGGTTTTGTCTACACTGTTTCTAGATTCATGCTGCATCATGCCTCTTTTCTAGCTTTATCACACTCCTGGCTACCCTACGTTGTACTATATAATCTTCTTTTTTTTAAATGTCTTCAGTCACAGAAAGGGCAGGGTCAGACTCTGCAATCCACCTGACCCAGAACTCAAAAGCACATATTCTTGCCTGAAGTGCCTAGAAATTATTCTTGCAAGCATTTTCTGGCCAGGACCTGTTTTCATTAGAAAGCTTTTGTCCCTGCTTCTGGCTGAGCAGCTGAGTCAATATTTGCAGTATTTCATTTTACACATCCAAGTTTGCTGGAATAGTGTCCTCTGCATGGAAAAGAGTTAATCTATGCTCTAGCATTCAACGGCTATGGATAATTTTCTCACTGAAGATACCATCTGTTTTGCTGTTTAATTACATTACTCTCCGTAATATATTTTCCTGTTAACAGGGGGAAGAACATTAACTTTTACACGCATGAGACAAATATTCAAGCATTTGGCATCCCTTATTTTCCAGTGACCATTGTGACTATTCTCAGAAATTAATTTGATTGCAAAAAAAATATTATTTGACTGATTATGGAATAAGTGGCAAAACAGATGAACATTTTGCTGTCAACCAAACAGCAAGACAACGTAAACTGAATTTGTTTCTTTGGCATAATTTTCTAGATTTGATTCCAGTTTTGTGACATATAAACCCTCAGAAGTCCACGGTACCATTCCTATTTATGGGGATCTCAGAGCAGAGAGCCATCTCGAAAATCTCTTTGTCAATATATCAAATCAAGCATAACTACCATAAGGGAAATTTGAAGTCGCATTGATAACCAGCCAAAAAAATTTAAAACATTGAAGTATATTTGCACACAAAACATTAATTATACGCTCGCTGTATATTTGATTGCAACATTGTGCTTGTTTTTTCATTCCTTTCAAGAGCATGAAATGTGTGGTTTTTGTAGAATTTGTGAGCCTTTAAAGTACTTAAGTAATTTCGAAAGCCAACTGCAACTAATTTTTATTAGTTTTTTAAAATTTCTGTACATGGCTGTGTTTCTCAAAGCAATATTTCAAAAGGTGAAATCTTGTGTTGATAAAATTTGGTTGCATTTTTCAGCCAAAATGGTTTTCATTACAAAAATAATAATAATTTTTAAAAATTTAAAAAAAAATTACAAAATCACATCAACAGGTTTAACGCTTTCCTTTTTTTATTTTTTTTCTAATTTGCCCAGTCTCTTTCAATAAAGCAATATATTAATATAGGCTAAATACAAAGCTCTTAACAGCGATGTTATATTCATCCTCTGAAATTAGGCCACCCCTTTCCGAAAGGAAGTCGACAGTAATTGGTTACCCAAATATCCTCTGTAATAGTTAAAATCTTCTCATATATGAATAGATTCTGTTTCCAAGCTGGCCATAGGATGACTGGGTCTGTCTTTACCTTCCCCTCCTTGCTTGCTATCCTCCGCTAGGCAACACCCTTTGTACCAGCACTGAGAGACAGTCAGCCCAGACTTAATGAAGGCTAAAAAGTAAATGATGCATTCTTACTGCCCACTTAATGTGAATAATGTGCTGCCATTGCTTATTTTGCACTTTTCTGAGGGAAATCTTAGGCTCCAAAAGGTTAAATGAGCTTGAACAAAAGATGGCTAAGCTTTTTAGCCATTGAGTGGCAAGTAACCTACATGATATTAACCTTCTGAAGCTAACTGTTCACTCAAAATGTGTCAGACATGAGGCATAATTATAGTCAAAATTGTGGATCTGCAGAGCAACTTACAAAAACCATCTTCCTCAGGAACTGAAATGTTTTACTCTTTTTGGATAGGGAATGTTGTCTGTTTTAACAGAAATTCTTTGCTTAAAAGAAGGTAGCATAAGTTTTTGCATTTTTCCCCAAAGATCTCATTCCTGTGCTCTTATAGTTAGCTCAGAGTACATCATTATATCTACATTACATTTTGGATTTTCAAGGGCATGCCATTATTTTTATCTAAACTGAACTTAATATGCTATTTTCTTGATGAATATTGAAAGATCCCTTTGCAGTTCTTGCTCCTGCCTCTAGTTTCTTGAGTAAGTTACTAGTGAAGAAATTTTTTTGTATTGCTCAGTCTCCTTACAATATCACATGCAAACAGCTTAGAGGACAGGCCACAACACAACTCCTGGCCACAGTCCTCTGTTGCTGTGACCTTTCTGCCCTGTGAAAAATGAGAATTTATTCCTACTCCTTATTTATTCTCTTCCCAACAGTTTTCCTGTAATTTGATGACCTTTCCTTGTTTCCCATTACTTGCTGGTGTTTTAAAGAGCCTTTTAAGAGCCTTTTGGGGAAGAACCTTCAAATATTTTGATCTTTTAAATATTTTCCCCTTTAAAATATTTATGAAGTACAGATTGGAACAGGCAGGACAAGCAACAATATAGAGATATTTCAAATGTACTGATGTACCCTGAGAGACTTCTGCTTAAGGGGGGACATGTCTGTAGCATGTCATGACACCATTTTGCTGCTTATGACTGCCTTTTCTTCCTGAACATCCTACCATGTAAATGAGTTTGGTGTGCATCCAGGCCTTCTCAGTGCTAGGATGTTGTTGGGGGATATACCTGAACATAGGAGCTGATGAGGACTTTACAGTTCAACAGTTTGCAAGTGCTTAAGAAGACAGAGACCAGCCTGCAGGACTAGAAACCAAATCTTAGATGTCTTCATTTAAGTTAATCTAACTTCAAAAACCTCTGAAAGTGCCTGGGATGGAAAGAAGTATTTACGAGGAAAGGAAAACATGGTGGGCAAAAGAGAGGTCTGTTTTAAAGGGTTATATTTCGGGTATTTCATAGAGGAAATCAGCATTATTTTATTTAGAGTTACAGTACTCTAGATTATTTTGTGTCTCTGTGTATTAGTAGGACTTCACTTTAGAGAGTAGAAGTTGCCAATGTCCTTCAGGAACATCAAGAAAAAGGTAGGAAATATTCTGCTTCACGCCCCTGGGAGACTCAGGGGTTTGTGGTAGCCATACATACCCCATTAACCATTTCAACAGGATCTCAAAAAAAAATCACTAGTGACTGTGTCAAATAAGATATTTGCAATCATAGTATTCATACACTTAGAAATTGCTTCTTTGAACTCTGCTTCTATTTCATGCTAGAAGAATATGAATATTACATTGTTAATTAATTGATAATTTTGGTATAGCTCATTAGAAGAAACATAGAAGTAGATCCTAATGATTTTCTTGAATTTTACCAGGAAAATATATGTAAGGTAATTGACACTCTTTGATCATGACTCAGCTTGATCCTTAACTGAGTATAATCAAAATCTATTTGTTTTCCTACTTGAAGAGCCTTCTTTCACAATAAAACTGTTGCAGTGAATTAAACTGAGTATTCAAATTGTTGTCTTTGAATATTGAAAACAACCTAACTTAAATTATATGGACTCCAAGTCTGAATTGATTTGCTTCATGTGTCACTCAGTATGAAGATTTTTCTCTAAAGTCAAATTTCCAAGTTGAAAGTTATTTTCTTTTTTTCTTCTTTATTATTTATTAT